>PVJI01024186.1:0-22346 GCA_004026765.1 Micronycteris hirsuta
CCACTGCTAATTTACTTTCTATTTGTATAGATTTGCTGTTTTGTATTCAAACTGATGTCGAACTATATCTACATCATTCATATTCAACATTTCCTGTAAATGAAATCATACCATATGTGATGTTTTGTGCCTGGTTTCTTTTATGGAGCATAACACTTTCAATGTCCATCTATGTTAAAGGATATACCAGGATTTCATTCCTTTTTATTGCAAAAAATGTTCCTTTGTGTGTATATACTACATTTTATTCAAGTTATTATTATGGCCTGATAGACTATTTTTGTCTGTAGACAGGGAGAAGGAAGGGGCAGAGGTATGACCCCAGTGGCTGGGCAGGTACCTAGAAGAAGCAGGAAAGTATAGTTGACGAGAGAAGGGAAAGGGTGGTTTGGAAGGAAGCTGAAAACTGTATGCCAGAGACTCATATTCTTTCTAGGGATGGCCTTGCCTACGGTTCAAGGTAAACAGGTGACTCATGCATTCTCTACAGAGGCAAACTGATGCAGAAGAAATTTCTGCTGTCTCACTAGCCTGGTTAGCATGAGCAAGTTCATTAAACTCCCTGGAAGGTCAGTTTCCTCCAAACCTCTCCCCAGCCCTCCATGCCTCCCTTGCAGCCCTGGGCTTACCTCACTAGCCATTGTGAAAAGCGATGTTCATGCAGGTGGAAGTATCTTATTAACAGGAATGTATTTTTAAAGTACAAAAATGCTTGAATAGGATATTGTACTAGAGGCATTTTGAAATATTTCTTGTCGAACAAAGAATGCTTTAGAGATCCCTGGTTTCCTTAAGATTTGATAGATAAAATAAAGAACAAGTCAGGACCCCCAGCTAGCCATTGTGGTTAGTTGAAAATGGATCCTCACAGATGCTGGCATCCAGGCAGGCAGGACTCTACACTATTTATCACTGTTGGATTCTATCACTGTTAGAACTCTATCACTACTTAACACATTGTATGCTGTAATTTCTAGAGTATAGTAATAGCTCAATAAACTCATTTTGTTGAAGCAAAAGCCCGATTCCGTGTTACAGTGCATCAATCAGTATGTGCATGACTTTCATGTTATATTTTTCTCTTTTTATTGATTGCTATTACAGTTGTCCCAATTTTCCCCCCTTATCCCCCTCCATCCAGCACCCTCACTCCCTCCAGTGATCCCCCTCCTTTGTTCATGTCCATGGGTCATGTATATAAGTTCTTTGACTCCCGGCCTATTGTGTGACTACCAATTTGTACTTCTTAGTCCCTTCACCTTTTCCCCCATTCTCCAGGACAACTCTTCCAACTGGCCACCATCCCAATGATTTCCATATCTATGATTATGTTCCTGTTCTGCTCGTTTGCTTTTTTTTAGATTCAGTTGTTGCTATTTATGTATTTATTGCCATTTTAATGTTCATAGTCTCTTTTTCTTAAAATAAGTCTCTTTAATATTTCATATAATAATGGTTTGGTGATGATGACCTCCTTTAGCTTTACTATTTCTGGGAAGCACTTTATTTGCCCTTCGATTCTATGATAGCTTTGCTGGATAGAACAATCTAGGGTATAAATCTTTGCTTTTCATCACTTCAAATACTTCTTGTCAGTCCTTTCTAGCCTGAAAAATTTCTTTTGAGAAATCAGCTAACAGTCTTATGGGGATGCCTTTGTAGGTGATTCTCTGCTTTTCTCTCGCTACTTTTAAGATTCTCTCCTTAACTTTAATTTTTGGCATTTTAATTATGATATGCCTTGGTATAGGCCTCTTTGGGTCCAACTTGTTTCAGACTCTCTGTGCTTCCTGGACTTATATGTCTATTTCCTTCACCAAATTTGGGAATTTTTAAAAAATTATTTTTTCAAATAAGTTTCCAATTTCTTATTCTTCTTCTTTTCCTTTTGGCACCCCTATGATGTGAATGTTGGAATGCTTGAATTTGTCCCAGAGGATCCTTACACTGTCCTCAATTTTTTGGATTCTTTTTCCTTCTTGCTATACTGATTGGATGTCTTTTGATCCTTATGCTCCAAATCATCATTGATTTGATTCTTAGCTTCACCCATTCAGCTCTTGATTCTCTGTAACTTGTTCTTTATTTCAATTAGTGTCTCCTTCATTTCTGATTGGATCATTTTTATATTGTCAAAGTACCCACTGTGTTCCTCGAGCCTCCTTATAGCCTGTGTTTTGAATTCTGCTTCTGCTGGTTTGCTTATCTCCATTTTGTTTCTTTCTTTTTTTTTTTTTTTCTGGAGTTCTGTGCTGTTCTTTCATTTGGGCCATCTTTCTTTGTATCCTCATTTTGGCAGCCTCCCTGGGTTTGTTTCTATGTATTAGGTAGAGCTGCTTTGACTCTGTGTGTTGGCAGTGTGGGCTAATGAAGTAGGTGTCCTCTAGGGTCCACTGGCACAGCCCCCCTTATCCCCTAAGCTGGGTACTTGAGGTATACCCTCCGTGTGGGCTGAATACTCCCTCCCCTTATGGTTGAGTCTTTATTGCTGTCAGCAGGTCAATGGGAGGAATTTACCCATGTCAGAGAGCTGGTAGGACTGGCTGTGATCACTGGCCCGCAACCACTTCCCTCTGTGGCTCGTGGAGGTGGTTGGACGATGGTGCTCCAACATGGTCTGTAACTGTCCATTGGGTGTGCAGTCTCTGGGGTTTCCCGGGTGGTACAGGCCAAAGTCAGCCACCATCTGTGTCCTGTCTGGGGTCCCTTGGTGAAAGCTACAAAGTGATCTGCGAATGGCTGCTGCTAGTGCCAGGACTGGGGCCACTCAGTGAGAAGTACAGGGGCTCAGCTCAGCTATTGATTGTTTGAGGGGATTTAGGAAGTTCTGAAGCGTGTGCCTAGCCTATCCATTCATATGGAAAAGCCACTGTTATCAGCTTGATGGGTCCATAAGTTGGGAGGCACAGAGCCCTAGGTAATCGTCAGAGCTGGGCTCACCTTGTTAGCTAGGTTGTTGGACACTCACATATGGTGTCACTGCACTTGGCTCTGTGTGTGGGGGCAGGGCTTAGAAAGGAACAGTGGCTTCTGTCTGCAGTTCTGTCTGGGAAGAAGCTGTGCACCAGGCACTTCAGTTCCTCCTGGTATGCCACCTGTGCCCTTCAAGGTACTACCCTGCTGCTGGAGCCCAGAAGGAATGAATTTGAGTAAGTCCATGTGCAGGGCCCTCCAAGAGGAGATGCCTGAGATTCCCAAAGTTTCTTCTACTGATCCAGCCCCTACTGGTTTTCACAGCCAGAAGTTATGGAGACTTATCTTTGTGGCACTGGACTGGGTGGTCTGGTGTGGGGCTGGGATCCCTCACTCCTGAGATATCCCACCTTTTTATATCCACTACATGTGGGTTTTGGACCAGCCCATTCTGCATCTCTGCACCCCTGCCCCTCTGCATCTCCTACCCGTCTGGATGAATGTGGTTTCTTTAACTCCTTAGTTGGCAGACTTCCATACAGCCCAATTTTCCAATTTTCTGACATTTCTGAGTGATATTGGTTCTGTAGTTTAGCTGTAATTTTGCTGCAGTTGTGCAAGGAAGTGAGCCACGTTTACCTACACCTCTACCTTTACCAGAAGTCTCTTTGTTGTTTTTCTCATTTTACAGGCTTCTTAATGAAAGAGTAAAGAGGTATTGTTGATAATAGCCTAGCTCACATTTAATGAACATGCACTCTGTGCCAGATAGTGTGTTAAATTTTCACGTGCACTGACTCAATAATCCTCCTGTTGCGAAGGACTTAAGGACAAGTGAAGTAAGTAATTTTTTAAATTTAAAAAGCATTAAGCAAAGCAGCAGCTTTAACCTGGTTTGATCTAAAGCCAAAGCTTTAAAAAAGGTTTTGGTTTACTTTTATTTATTAGAATTAAGTACAACAGTTACATTCTCTCTTGTATACAAAGACTGTAGATTCTTAAAAAAAGGATCTGGAGGGGGTATTTTATTTCATTTAGACTCTAATTAGAAATATTCTTAAAAACGTACACATTGAGCCCGGCTGGTGTAGCTCAGTGGATTGAGCGCGGGCTGGGAACCAGAGGGTCCCAGTTCAATTCCCAGTCCAGGCACATGCCTCGGTTGCGGGCCAGGTCCCCATGAGGGCCATGTGAGAGGCAACCATACATTGCCGTTTCTCTCCCTCTCTTTCTCCCTCCCTTCCCCTCTCTCTAAAAATAAAATCTTTAAAAAAAAATGTACACATTGATTCTGATATTCAACCCTCCACTAAAGGGTTCAACTGACCTGCTTTCTCCTATTCCTTAAAGGAACTGAGAACTCCTCATATCCTTTGTGTTCTTATCTCTGCCAAAATAGAAAATATCTCCATATTCTGTGCCACCATACTTTATTCTGTCATTTTTAGCCAAACTTTTCAGAACTATACTCATCCATGAAATCTTCTGCCATCGAGGCGGAAGCCGCCCAGACATTCTGTTAATATCTTCAGTGTGATTGATATTTCTCTCCTACAGTGTGGCGAGATAGCATATGTGTATATGTGGGCAAGCACATATATCTTTATGTTAATGTGCATCTGTTCCTCTCCTCTCTACCATATTCTATTAAGATATTAAGCTTCTAGGGTGTGTCCTTGCTTCTCTCCACAGAAGAGGACAGTTGTTCCCTGGGAAGCCCCGTGCCTTGCTCTGTGGCATGATGTATACGTTTAGTGAACGCTTATTGAATGAGTAAGAATGTTCAGTGATGACAGTGCCCAACTTGAAGGAACATCTCACACAGAGAGAAAACAAGATCATGTACAAATAAAACTGCCAATAGCTTGCTTTGTTGGGTATTTTATTATTAATCATTCTCAGCTGAAACTGCTGTGGAATGGCTGGGACTTACTAGGTCATTTTCATTTCACCTGTTTTCCAAATGGTTACCGCCTGACAAACACATTTTATTTAGAGTGTGCTTTCCCCTTTTAGATATGATACTATAATAGGATGATATATTCTTTAGACACCTTTCCCTTTTAAAGCTATGGAGTTCATGCCTATCTTATTATTTACCATGGGTGTGTTCATTGGGTTAGGGGAAAAGAAGAAAACTGAAGATGAACATGGGGTTCTAACTCACTCACTCCCCCGTTTTGTTACAAAAAAACTGAAAAAGTGAAATTCCGAGTACTGTGAGCTTCTTGTTTGATTATATCTGATGTCAATCTCTTAAAATTATTATTGTTACTTAAAAAAAGTCAGTCTAAGTAAGCACTATAATATATTCTGTTCCACATTGAATCAGAAGAGCTTCCAATGCTTAAGAAGATTTCAATTGTACTGTGCAGACTTTAATCTCATGCCCACCTTCTTTCAATTTGAATGACCTCAAACAAGTTACTTAGCTTCAACTCCTTCAGTGTCCTTATCTCTAAAGTGAAGGTAGACGGGGTACTGTGAGGAGTCACTGAGAGATTCATGTGACAAGGCTTAGGCCTAAACACATACATAGGAAGTTCTTCCTCCATTACCATTACTGACCATTATTTTTATGATAGTAGTAATGATAAATAGACTAGGATAAGTAGACTCCACAAACACCAATTCCAGACCTCTTAAAAGAGGGATTCCTAAGCCTTCATGGCATGAACACAAATGCATCAAAGAATGCTAAGTGAAAAGCAATTTCCAGGGCACCTAGAGCTACAGGGCTCTTCCACCTCAACCTTAGGTGAAAGTGTCAAGGACTCATTACATCAGGGACATGAATTGTTCCATGAATGCAGTATGGGGGTATTTCCAGTATTCTAGGAGAAGGAATGAAATCAATAAGTTGGAATCTAAAAAAACACAAAATAAGCAAGAAATAAAACAGATACCAACTCATAGACACAGAGGGCAGTCTGATGGGAGGGGGGTTGGGGAGCTGGATGAAAAAGGTAAATGGATTAAGAAGTACAAATAGGTAGTTATACAATAGTCACAGTGATAAAGTACAGCTTAGGGAATATAGTCAATAACATTGTAATAACTATATATGGTATTAGGTGGGTGCAATTCTTATGGGGGATCAATTCATAAGTTATATAAATGTCTAACCACTATGTTGTACACCTGAAACTAATATAATATTGAATGCCAACTGTAATTGAAGAATAAACAAATAAATAAATAAATAAATAAATAAATAAATAAAATGTCTGACAGACCTTAAGAAAAACTGGATGAAAAGGGCAGAGACTTAGCCTGAAGGGCAGTGACTTCGGTATTTATTTGTTTTCAAAGACTTGAGAGCAGCTGTACAATGGCTGAAAGTCTCCCAAGAAATACCCTGGCACCTTCCCTTAAACCCTTTCTTTTGTACACTATAGGATTGCAGAGTCGTGCCTCTGTCACTGGAGTCGCTCTGAAACTCATGCACTTTTTACACTGAACTCCAAGGACCTACCACAACACAGGTAATGTTGGCTTTACTTTGCTGCTGAGCAGCACACATATTATAGGCTTTTCCTTTCAACCATCTTCAACGTTTCTTTTCAGTTCCTAGCTCTGGCAATTATATCTTCCATTTTTCTTGTTTATAAATGGGAGACTAGTCCTAGTCCTATAAATAGACTGTCCTATTTATAAATGGTCAACTAGTTTAATTTATATTAGTTTAAAAACTCTCTCCCATGTGTTTTACCGTATTGTTTAGAGGTCTCAGCCCTTTAAGAGATATTATCACTGTTATAAACTAGGACAATAGGAGTCACAGCTCAGGCACATTCCCAGAAAAACACGATAGGTTCACAGATCCACCTCCTTCAAGGCCTCCTTCTGGAGTGAAAACAATACTGATTATAAAAAGGTAGTATGTAGGGACTTCTGGTCAAGATGGAGGCCTACGTAAACACAAGTCTCCTCACACAACTACAACTAAAATTACAACTAGACTATAAAATAAATATCACCCAGATTAATCAGAAAACTAAGCTGTTTGGAAGTCCTACAACCAAGAATTTAAAGAAGCCACACTGAGCCAGACAGGTAGAATGGTCAGAAACATGGAGAGATGTGGAGATATGGAGAGGCACAGAGAGGCGTGGAGAGGCAATGGACTGGGTGGTCCCACATTCACGTGTGGTGGACACAAATTGGGAGGAATACTTTGGGAATGAGTGATTCTAGTCCCGGACCAGACCACCCAGCCCAGAGTTCTAGCACCAGGAAGATAAGCCTTCATAACTTCTGGCTCTAAAAACCAATGGCGTTTGGAGTGGCAGAAGAAACCACAGGACTCTCATGAGATTCTTTTTAAAGTGCTTGCAAAGGTCTCAGGACTTACATAGACTCACCCCCTCTGGGATTCAGCACCAGGAAGGGAAGATGTTGAATACAGGGAGAAAGTGAAGTGACTGGCATCAGGGTGAATGCTGGGAGACAGCTTCCTCCTGAGCAAATCTCTGGAAGCCAGGCAGCAGCATTATCCCCTCTCTGAGCTCTCCCTCACATAGAGCCACAAAGAGGTGAAGTGTGTTGCCCTACCCTGGCGATTACCTAAGGCTCTGCTGCATATAATTTACAGGTGCTTTTTCTACAATAGGCCACACTACTAAGACAAGGAGTCAAAGCAGCTCTATCTAATACACAGAAACAAACACAGGGAGGCTGTGAAATTAAAGATACAAAGAAAGATGGCCCAAATGAAGGAACAGATCAAAACTCTAGAAAAATAACTAAATGAAATGGGGATAAGCAACCTATCGGATGCAGAGTTCAAAACACTGGTTATCAGGATGCTCAAAGGACTCATTGGGTACTGCAGCAGCATAAAAAAGACCCTTGATAAATGAAGGTTGCATTCAGTGAAATAAAGAAATATCTACAGGGAACCAACAGCAGTGAGAATGAAGTCAAGAATCAAATCAACGATTTAGAACATAAGGAAGAAAAAAGCATCCACTCAGAAGAGCATGAAGAAAAAAGAATTAAAAAAAAAAAAAGGACAAAATAAGGAACTTCCGGGACATCTCCAAACATACCACCATCTGAATTGTAAGGGTGCTAGAAGAAGAAGAATAGGAGAAAGAAATTGAAAATGTATTTGAAAAAAAAAAAAAGAAAGAAAAGATCCCTAATTTGATGAAGGAAATAGACATACAAATCCAGGAAGCACAGAGAGTCCCAGACAAAGAGGAACACACCAAGATACCTCACAATCAAATGCCAAAGTTAAAGATAAGGAAAGAATCTTAAAAGCAGCAAGAGAAAAGGAGAGAGTTACCTACAAAGGAGTTCCCACAAGACTGTCAGCTGATTTCTCAAAAGAAACCCTCCAGGCTAGAAGAGATTGGCAAGTATTCAATGTGATGAAAAACAAGGACCTACATCCTAGATTACTCTATCCATCAAAGCTGTTATTTAGAATTGAAGGAAAAATAAAATGCTCCCAGGTGAGGTAAAGCTAAAGGAGTTCATCTTCACCAAGCCATTATTATATGAAATGTTTTTGTTTGTTTGTTTGTTTGTTTTTTTTAGAGAGAGGATAAAGAGAGGGAGAGAAACATCAATGTGTGCTTGCCTCTCATACACCCCTCACTGGAGACCTGGCCTGCAACCCAGGCATGTCCCTGACTGGGAATCAAACTGGTGACCCTTTTGTTCACAGGCAAGCACTGAATGCACTGAGCCACACTAGCTGGAGCAGAAATGTTAAAGGGACTTATATAAGAAAAAGAATGTCAAAACCACAAACATTAAAATGGCAACAAATTCACAACTATCAACACCTGAATCTAAAAATCAAACTAAGCAAACAAGCAGAAGAAGAACAGAACCGTAGCTGTGGAGAACATTTGGAGGGCTATCAGTTGGGATGAGGAAGGGGTAGAACAGGGGAAAAGGTGCAGGGATTAAGCACAAAATGGTATGTGCAAAATAGACAGGGGAGGTTCAGAATAGTATAGGAAATGGAGAAGCCAAAGAACTTATATGCACAATCCATGGACATGAACCCTAGGACTGGGAAAAGGGCTTAATGGTATGAATATTTTCTTGCCAAATCTTTCTCTTAAAAAACAGTGAGTGTTCTTTTTTGGAAAAATGCTACTTCGGTTGTAAAATTGTACCGCATTGTTTTAATTAACATAGTTTTAAAAATGTGGTTTATTGGTGAATAATGTAGTGAACATTTATATATATGTGAGTTAAACAAACATTGCATATCTATTATAGGGATCAATGGTGTACAGTTAAGTAAACATGACTTTTGCCCTTGAAACAAAAAAGGTAGTATGTGGGTATGTCTTTTAAGGGAGGGAGATGGGTCATCTATTGTCCTTTGAAGAACTTTTAGTTTGTAATTTACTTTATTCTTTTAATTTCTATACTTAAATGTGTATTTATTTCATGTTTTAAAGAATAGAATATGTAAAAATAATAAGTCATAATTCTATTATTGTTTACATGTGTAAATGTGTAACATATACAATATATAAATTATTGATAATCACATTTATCTGATGTCTTATAACCAGGTTTTTAAAGTTTATTTATTTATTTTTTTAGAGAGAGGGGAAGGGAGGGAGAAAAAGAGGGAGAAAAACATTGACTGGTCCCCTCTTGTACGTACCCCAGCTAAGGACCAAACCCACAACCCATGCTGGTGTCAGCACCAGAGACATTTGCTGTGCGGAACAGCATTCAATCAACTGAGCCAAACTGGTCAGGACTCCTCTTACCAGGTTTTAAAATTCGTAATATGTTATGAATGTATTTCCACATGAGTACATTCAGAGCAACAGCATCATTACTAATGAATGTGTAGTGGGGTTTTTTGAGCCTTTTTTAAAATTTTTGTTCAAGTACAGTTGTCTCCATTTTCCCACAACTCCCCCCAACCCGAGCCATCCCCACCTCCCTCCCCTGATTCCACCCCCTTGGTTTTATCCATGTGTCCTTTACAGTTGTTCCTGAAAACTCTTCCCCGTTTTCCTCCCATTAATGCCTCCCTCCTCCCCTCTGGTTACTGTCAGTTTGTTCTTAACATTTCCTACTCTAATATTTGTCTTAAATAAATAGACAAATGAATGAAGATATGTGCACATGGATAATCATTGTAGCATTGTAAATAGTTTCAATATATGAGAAATAAACTAAATATCTGAAAATAAAGAGCTCGGTATGATATGGCCAATTGGTATAATAAAACACTATACATTAATGACTGTACAAAACACCAAACAGTAATGACTGTACAAAACACTATACAGTAATGACTGTATTAAACACTATACAGTAATGGCTGTATAAAACACCATACAGTCATGGCTGTACAAAACACCCTACAGTCATGACTGTACAAAACACTATACAGTTATGACTCTATTAAGCACTGTGCAGTAATGACTGTACAAAACACCATACAGTAATGGCTATATTAAACACCATACAGTAATGACTGTATTAAACACTGTGGAGTAATGACTGTATTAATCACTATACAGTAATGACTGTACAAAACACTATACAGTAATGGCTGTATCAATAGGCCATATCATACCAAGTCCTTTACTTTCAGATATTTAGTTTATTTCTCATACATTGCAATTGTTTACAAAGCTACAATGACTATCAATGTGCACATATCTTCATTCATTTTCTACTGATTTCTTTAAGACAAATATTAGAATAGGAAATGTTAGGTCAGGGGCAGGCACATTTTAAAGATGTTTTTGATAACATGCCATAGTGGTTTCAGAAAAGGTTACACCAAGTTACACTCTCAATAGCAGACTATAAAATTGCTCTTTTTCTATACTCTTGCCATGACTGGGTGTTTTAATTCGATTTTTAATTTAAAGAGCAAGGAGGAGGTTTCCCATAGGGCTTGAGATGTCCCTGACTAGAGCCACGTCAGATTTATGGTATAAAGGAGTGTTAACCAGGGCCTGAGTCACAGGAATGTGGGCTTTTTTTTTCTATTACCAAGAACTCTATGAATCAGATCTAACAACTATTTCAGTCACTACCAATATAGCTCCATTTCAGAGACAATCCAAACTGGAAATATATATATAATCTTTTTAATCAAAAATTCCCATGGATGTGATAATAGCAAATGTCCCTTTAGTTCTCTTTAGATTGGGGCAATAATATTGTTTCACTTGAAATTACCTATCTCATTTTAGACACTGGGGGATCTAATTTATAGATATATTTCCAGAAATAAGTGGTACTCTATCTGTTCCTAAATAAAAATGCCAATCATAAAGAAACAGCTACTGCAATTTAACCATGTAGATGTCTGCTTTTTATGAATCGCAGACCTGGCAAGGCTGTTTAGAACCTTATTTGTCCCGTTCTGTTTCTCTGTTCATTTAGCACCCTTCAACGTGGCAATAACGCTAAGTCCCTTTAGCAAGAAGTCAGAAACAAACTTAAGTACTGCTAGAGCCAATTTGTATTAGAATAACTACTCCAAATGGGAAAAATCTGCATGCCATCGTTTACCCACAACAGAAGGGGAAGAGCTGTGATGGTTATCAAAGGAGCATGGCAATTCCGATCTCCCCTAAGATGTTAATATGTTTTTCCAAAGGTTCTTGGAAAATTTCCGTGCATATTGGAACACTCCCATAGAACCTGTCCTCCACTTATTTTACTAGCTGATTCTAAATACAATTAGAAAATTTATAAAACACAAAACAAAAATAAAGTTCGAATGCTTCCTGGATGATCTTAGTTTTTGATGCTGTAAGTTGTTGGTGCCTAGAAACCAGATAGCTTTGAACTTCTGAGATAAATTCTTTAAAATAGATCTGTCAGAGATGGATATAGCTTTCTCATTACACATGTTCATTATTTATTTTTATTTTGTTTTTCTAATATGTGAAAAAGTGATGTTACAGAGATTTGTGTGTATGGGAAACGAGACAAACTGTCATTGACTCTTTCTGAATAGAAAGGCAAACACGTATATTTTGGAAAATGGGCTCACATATTCGTAATTAACCTAATTATCGTTCAATCATTTATTTGACTAACATTGACTAAATATCAACCATGAGCACATCTTTGGTTGATCTTTATCTGAAGGAAATCTAAAGTCTCAAATTAGGGTCCTAAATTAGGATTTGCCGTGGTTTCTTCCTGGAGCAGGAAGCCCTACTGATCTAGGGCCCTCTTATCCTTCTTCAAAAGTCATTGTTTTAGGAAATATTATTAGGCTTGGTTTCCCAGGGAAGTCCCAGTATTTTTATTTCCTTACTATGCCTCCTTTCTCTTTCATTAGAATATTTTTCATTTGGGGATTGGTTGATTTTGCTCTACTGAATGGGTTTTACATTTCCCAGGATCTAATCATAGCTGTTGTCCAGTCTGGCACCCCAGCAGAAGAACACCATGTCTCCAAATTATAGAGCTGAAAACAGATTACATATTTGAGCCATTTCTCTCCAATTCACAGCTCACGGACAACAGTAGACATGCCAAGCAATTTCCCTGACTTGTACATTTGTGGTCATACTTCCTGACTCCTACCCTTCCATATCTTCTCTCTTGGCCCAGAAATGCCTTTGGTTCATTCTACATGCTCCTTCCTGAGATCACCTCCTAATGACTACACTTTCCTTTCCATTCCTCTTACATGATTTTGCTAGTTCAAGCACAGTTTTAAGCACTCATTACCAAGATTACAACACCCTACTCATTTGGGGTTAGATGTAGCTATAAGAATATTTTAAATCTAAAGTGTTACCATTCCATACTTGAATGCAATAAATGAGAGAAATAATGCTCCTCTTTTAAATATCTGAAGTCCACATTCCAGGCAGGGGCTGAGGTTTAGTGACAAGAAATAGTCTCTTTCAAAGTGAACACAAGACGAGATCAGGACATTTATAGACTTAAACATACTTTCATGCTAACATGATAACTTGTAGAAGTATAAGCTTTGAGCATCACATTTAAAGAGTTGGTCAATTTAGTAGTCCCTTGACATTCTTTGAAGATATATTCAAGAGATCTTTGCTAGTAATCAGCTTTCTAAATGTCGCTGTCATCCACACATTTTTGTGGATTATTCGATGTTAACAGGTGATATACCATATAAACAACAAGGTAGCAAGTATTAAATAATATCAAATCTAGACCTCTCCTTTCTGATGATAGCTCTATCTCATTGCTGATGATTAATTTCCCCCCATGATATGCATGCATGGTGGAGTGATAAATTCAAATGATTACCCTTCCATTATAGAAGACAAAATTTCCCAATTTATTATATTTTTTCCTTTGCTACTCCAGAATAACTAAGGGAAGGGCAAATCACCAATCTTGACCAAATCAAATGACTAAAATAAATCACATTTTTTCTTGTGTGATCTTGAATCTCAGATAAAAAAAACACAAATATGAAAGGAACAGAGTTCATTTACACTAGAGGCATCATTCAGCTGAAAATATTAAGCAGGTTGTGCTACCAAGGCCATCTATAGATGCTTGACTCAGCTCACTGTTCTGTCCCAGGTCTATTATTTTATTCTTTGTTGTATACTTTTAATAAGTTTTCTTTCTCTGGCTTTATTTTTGCCAACAAATAAATCCAAGTGACATAGGTGATTTATTAAATTACAATTACAGATTTCCATGAGACAAGTACACTGAAGAATTAGCTAATCTCACTTACTACTGAGATCAGATATTACCTCCACAAACTCTTTACAGAGTAATTGAGTAGCATGCCTGAGAATTAAAAATTACTATATTTAATGGCTTTTTAAAAACAGCTAAAAGCACAAACACTAGTGGTCTGCCATAGTCATCTGCTCTATGACAATACAGACACATTCGCTGTCACTGAAAAGGCATAACTTGTGACAGGAAGCTGGCAAAAATTCGGTCTAGAATCTGGCTTGAGTCTTAAAGCAGAAGTCAGAATGCTGTGGCTGTCTCCAAAGCCAGGAGGAATTTTCTTAGTGTGCTGTACTGGGTTAAGAAAATCTGAATGTAACCTCTAAAGAACCCTTTTGCTGGCAGGTCACTCCTATTCTTCAGTGGTTTTAGGGAAGAATGCTTATTCCCTATTCCCATTTTCCCATGTGAAGTACATTCCGTTACGTTGTGTTTTCTGACCTTCCTCACCTTCCACTTACTCTCTCCTCTCCTTGGTCATTACAGTTGTTTATTTGATTGGTGAACTTGGGAGCAAGACTTTGCCTGTTGTGGTTTAACCCATTCTCGTCACCTTCATCTTGCGGGCAGGCTGTTAGCAACATAGTCAAGTCTGCTACTCTACATTGGAAATTCTATAGGGCAGCTGCTGTGTTCCGGAAGTTGACAGTTGCCCAGCACTTCCTGGGACTAGATGGGTAAATCTACCTAATTCTGGGATTAAATAACAGGAAGCCTATTTTTTTTTTTTTTGCTATACACTGAAACAATATTCTCAGATATTAACAGCATCATTAATAAAAGGGGTACATGATTCTTCATTTGTCTGTTGTTTTGATCTGGTAAACCTCACTTTTTTTCTGAACTTGGGCAGCTAGAATGGAAGCCCCCAGCAAACAGGTTAGTGGTACTAGAAACTTACCTTATCAAAATTTCTCTAATAAATCCTGATCTTCCTGAGGAAACCCAAAGAAGTTGAAGAGTTCTGGATTTCTGAAGATGATATTTCTTTTACACCTGGCATAAAACAACACAGATATATGTTTAAATCATACTATATTTACAATTAAAACAAATTTGAGTAAGACATTCTTACCTGCCACACTCCCCTAGTAGAATTTAGGGATTTGAAATGATGTAATATTGTGATATTCATCTTTATAATATAAACAGATAGAAATCTATATATCTGTATACACGCATACACACATAGTTTATCCATCTCTAGATTTGCTAGTCTTATTTTGGTCAATGTGTATTGTACTGTATTATTGAAATGTGTCATATGTACTTGCTGGAGAATTTTTTTTAATCTACATATAACTTTTTGTACATACATTTGAGAGACTTTTTGTCATTACCTCATCCCTCTATCAGAGCTCAAAACAATACAAATACAGATAATAATCAGTCTGTTTCAGCACTAAATGGAAAAAAAAACTAGAAAATATACGTTGTAATTTCCAGATTTTTCAGGTGGGTACAGTATTAGAAAAATAAGTAAATGCAGGCATTGGATTGAGAATCAACCCTGGATTCAATTCATAACCTTACCATAATTAGTCAGGCAATTTTGGGCAAGTGTCAAACCTCACTGAGTCTTTCCACATATAAAATTAAGGATTTTGTACAAAATTGCCTTTAAGACCCCTTTCGTCTTTCAAATTCCATGATAATTTTCTTCTAAGAATGTGGTTTGAGGTAGGTAGAATATTCAGGGAGAATTTGTGGCAACAAAACTCTCATGTTTAGATAAAGTCTAATTTTTCTATAAATTTATTATATAAACCCAATCACTGGCTTCTGTCTCTGATGGGCAGGGAATTACTTGTCAGTGAGTTACACTCAGGTGACTGCAATCAATCCATTTTCTATTCATGTGAAAAAGTCAATTGTGTATCTCATGAAGCCGAATAGAATTTGAATTTTAACTCAGAGTTCATAACCCTCTTGGCCTGATGACCAGTGGTTCAGCCACTATCCTTGTGCCCTCCTACTGCAGAGGGGAAGAAGCTGGAATTCTGAAAGAACCAGGGAGACTGTAGGCAACTTGTAAAACAGATTGCAGAATCTGGCATTATATTACGACTTTTTTATCCCCCTCAGTCACTTTCCAAGGGGGGAAAATAATTATGGGTGAAATATTCACACCTAATTGGTGTTTTATATGTAATTGTCTTTCAAAAACAACAACAATTCCTGAATCTGAGAATAGAGTGCAAGCTGAAATGACTGCTCACAAGAAACAATTTTACAGCACATGATTTTTTGTTATTGTTATTAGAATAATGGAGGCGATTTTAAGCATGTACTATATTTATAACACTGGGATAAATGCTTTATATTAATTTTAAGCTTCATAATCACCCTATGAGAATTTTGGACCATGATTCCCCTTTATAAGTGAAGAAACTGAGGCATGAAGTGGTTTCCCAGGAAGAGGTAATAGCTGGCAGAGTTAATACCTGGCAGAGTTAGCAGTGTGTGATCACAGGGCCGACAGCGCTTCTTGCTATACTGTATATCTGGCACGGCAAAGGTTGTTGGCTACACCTCGGCCAGCAAATATTCCATTGCAATAAGTTCTCTCAGGCTTACATTTTTCAGAGCTTCTGAATGCGTTGTTTAATATTTATCCTTTGATATGTCAAGGCTTTGTCTGATTTCTCTCCAGGGCTGTTTTTTGTACTTCATTTCCATGTTTGAGGAAACAAAATGCTGCTTCTCTTTACCTTCTAGCCAGAGTTTTTTGCCTGGTATTTAACATGTTTCAAAGACAGACAAAGATGTGCTGGCAGCAGGATGCTTACTTTGTGAGAACTGAACGAGGCGGGCTGCCGCAGGGGCAGAGGCAGCGGGTGTGAAGAAGCACTGTGTGGTGGTGCAGAGGAAAACCGGGGGAGGGTTTGTCAGTCGGAACGAAGTGAAGTGTATCATTACACAGCTCCATAGAATCGGGGCTGGGAGAGGCCTCACTCAATTAGTTCATTTTTCACGTGTGTACAGGGAAGGGTACAAGGTGTTCATGAACTGGAAACAGGTTTCTGAATTTCATCCATGCACCCAGCTTCTCGATAGTAGCTTCATATCCTCACTTGTCTGTTTATGTGCCTGTCCTAGGAAAGAAAGTCACTACTCTAGGCTTGCATGTTAGCTGTGTGGCACTCTTTAACACCCAGAGAGCATAGAGGTTATGACAGAGCTTGGACTCAGACCATCCTGGGCCCCAGGTCAGCAACAGCACTTTCTGGCTGGAGAACTTTAGGAAGGTGGCTTAATCTTTCCATGGCACAGCTTCCTAGTCTATAAACCTGGATAATGAATACCACTCCCCCCACCCTGTGCTGCTTTGGGAATAAATTTTATAAAAGACTTTGCATCAGAGTCTAGCAAGAGTTAGTAAGTACGTATAAAAATGGCAAGAGTTAGTAAGTATAAGCAAACATTTCCAGGTAGATCATCTTCATTATCATTATCGTCAGCACCCTAACTTCTTTTATGTGAGCCTAAAATAATGAGATATTCTTTGTAAACTGTGCTTACCTTTTAAATAAGGAAGTATAAATCCCCTCAAAAGGAGATTCTGGCTGAAACTAACAAAATAGAGTGAGGTCACCAGCAGGTAATGGAGACTTTAGGTTTCCCATCAGTGAAATAGGAAAGACACTAATCTCTATGCATAATTAAAATTATATGTGCAGTCCTCAGAAAGAGCAGATTCAGAAATTGATCTTTCTGCTCAGTACTATCCAATTCAATTGTACTCCAAAGCTGAGGTTCATGTAGTTTCTCCATAGTTTGACCTTGTAACTCAAACCAATGATTTTACATGACAAAAGGGGAGAAAAAAGAGAAAGCCTCATATTTTCTTAATGGTAAGTTGATGTGAAGAAATGTCCATTGAATTCCATTGTTAGAGAGCTCAGTTATGCAATATGCATACAAAATAGTTCCAGATCAATACAACATGTTTTAAATTTACATTAACATTTAAGTTAATGAGAAGCTCAATGTGAATTATAGAGCTTTAGATGTTTGGGACTATGTCCCTCCTTGCCAACTTGGAACAGAGTCTATTGACTCACCTACTCAGTCTCATAAACAGCTTCCAGAATTACATGTTTTTAGTGCCAAAGGATTTTCAGGCTGGTGAATGGTGCCATACTGACATCACCAGGGAATGAAGTTGGCTCTATCCAGCAGAGACGTAAAATGCTTCCAACAATGGCACGCACTTTCCCTAAAGGGCAGTTTGCCATAGACGGTTGTGAGGTGTGGGAATGCTCTAGGATGAGCGCTTTCTCCAGTTTTTCCCCTTTTAACCTTAGCCAACAAATAGCCTGAGGGAACCTGCTATGGACACAGAACTTTCCTAAAACTACATAGATTCTATTTCAAGGAGCTCATAGTTCATTGGAGGATACAGTCACCTATATAAACAATTATAGAATAACATGTCATGTTCCATGATAAGAGAAGGTGCATACTAGGTGCAATCAGGGGCATCTGAATAAGATTGGAAGAGAATCAAGAACACCTTTCTAAGAAATGAGGCTTGTAAGACAAGCTGGCATTAGTCAATCAAAAAGAGCAGACAGAGAGGAAAGCTGATGGAAGCGCCTGGCACAGTTGCTTCAATAAACAAAAAGTTCTGAATGATTAGAGTGTGAGAGGTGGGGCAAGGGTGTGTGTGTGTGTGTGTACATGCACATGTATACAAACAAGTGTGGGTGTAACAAATTAACGTGCATGGTTAGACAGGGACAAGTTTATGAGAGATTTCATATGCTATGCCAAGGAGTTTGGACACTATCCTTAAACTGATGCAGATGCAGAGATTCTGATGTATTTTGTTTGCTTATTTAACAAACCCTTTTTAATACAGATGCTTCAGGTTCACAGCAAACTTGAGTGGAAGGTACAGAGAATTCCCATGTATCTCCTGTCTTCACACATGAGAAACCTCCCCAGCCATGAACACCCCACACCACAGAGGGACATTTGCTACAACTAATGAACCTACATCGATACTTTATCATCACCCAAAGTTCATAGTTTACATTAGGGTTTGTTCTTAGTGTTGTGCAGTCTATTAGTTTTGGCAACTGTTAAAGGATATATATCTACCACTGTAGTATCAAACAAAATACAGGGGCCAGCAGAAGTAAGGCCTGTCTGAGTGTGGTTGGTAGAGTAATAATTTGGGTGAAATAATTTATAGTTTTAATTTGAACATTTCACCTAAAGTGTCATTTGATATACTTGAGTGTGATATTGTTATGGTACAGAATGGCATGCTTATGACTTTAAAATAAACGATCTTGTAATAAAAAAAAAAAGGGTGTTATTTGTGCCGGACCTTGTAGTTTCACTGCCCTAAAATTCTCTGCACTCTACCTACTCAGCCCTCCCTCATCGTTCACCCCTGGTAACTACGAGTCTTTTTACTGCCATCATCATTTTGCCTTCTCCAGGATGCAACACAGTTGGAATAGATTCCAAATTCCATAGAATCCAAATTCCTTAAAGGCTTCTTTCACTTAGCCGTATGCATTTAAGGTTCTCCCATGTCTTTTCGTGCTTTGCTAGCTCTTTTTCTTTCTAAACACTGACTAATATTCCATTGCTCAATGTACCACAGTTTATCCACTCACCCACTGAAGGACATCGTAGTTATTTCCAAATTTGGCAATTATGAATAAAGTTGCAATCAATGTCTATGCGCAGGTTTTGTGTGGACATAAGTTTTAAACTTCTTTGGGTAAATACCAAGTAGAGCAATTGCTGGATCATATGATAAGTATGTTTAGTTTTGTATAAGATACCTCCTAGATGTCTCCCAAATTAGCTGTATTGTTTTGCATTTCCACCAGCAATGAGAGATCCTGTTGTCCCACATCCTTGTCAGCATTTGGTGTTGTCTGTGATTTTAATTTTAGCCATTCTCATAGGTGTGCAGTGGCATCCTCCTGTTGTTTTAAATGGCATTTTCCTGATGAGATGTGATGTAGAACATCTTTTTCATACGCGCATTTGCCATCTGTGTATCTTCTTCGGTGAGCCTATTTTAAATGGGGTTGTTTGTTTTCCTTTTGTTGAGTTTTAAGAGTTCTTTGGATAGCAGTCCACTACCAGATGCTTGACATCAGAGAGAGAGGCAGATATGCAAATAGCTCTAGGAAAGGTCTTTACACTGTTTGTTAGAAAGAGCCAGCAACAACAAGTGTACAATTCCTGAAATAGCGTTACACTTTCTTCAACTTACTGATACCACTTCAGTGTAGATAGTATGATATTATGCAAGTTCCAGCTGCTAGTTTTGACTCCAGGAAAGAAGGGTCACTTGTTTCAATCAACAATCCATAATACAGAAGCAGTCTGCTAGGACTATATAAGAAAAGTCACACTCCAGAGACACCTACCATCACTTATTTTCAATGTCTTGATCAGTATCAGATAATTAGCTAACAATCACAGTTACTAGAAACCAGTAAACTATTTATTGACAAGTATATGTCTTGAGACTTGGCATTATAAATGATAGAAGTGGGCCTTTCCAGAAAAATTATAGATATTTAAAATATGTTTATTGACCTACATATTTTTGAGATACTTCTCACATTTATATTAATACGGTTAAAGAACCTAGTGAGGTATAAAGCTTATATTCCTTAGGTTAGGGAAGACACCTGAGGCCTGACCCATGAATGGTTCTCTGTCTGGCCATGAGTTAGAAGAACACTTCACTGGCCGATCCAACTAGAAGGCTGTACTAATTCTGCATCTGGAATGTTGTCTGCTGAGAATGGCATTTAGAGCACCTCAAATAACAAAAAGATATAACTCCGTTGCATTTTCAGAACAGGCTTTTGTTTAAAGTATTTTGTGCTTTCTAGTGTTAGCATTTATGTCTAATCAACCTGTGTGTGTTTGGAAAATTAGGTCAGTGACTCTGCTTTGCTATTACCTAGGCCTCAGGTTATTTATAACTAATGCTTACCCAGCTCAGGCTTCCTGGCCTATTATAGTCTACCAAAACAGTCTAGTAATTATGTGTGGTGAAGCATTGGAGCAGCTCAGGTCAGTTTGCCACATTCAACATGTCCAAGGAACAAACAGGACACTGTTGAGTCTTGATTGTGATAAGAAAAACAAGAAAGACAGTGTTAGAAGTTGAAATTGGAGAGGTAGGCAAGAACCAAGGAGTGCAGGGACTGGCGGCTCCTGATACCATTTTTAGATTTATTTCTCAGGGTAATAGGACTCTTCTAAGATATAAGGAGAGAGTGCCACCAATCTGTTTTGTACTTTTTAAAGAATATATTAACCAATGTGTAGAAAATGGATTCTAAGGGTGAGATTGAGTGCAGGGAGGAAAGCTGAGAAACATTGCAGAAGTTCAGGCACGAGTGATGGAGGTTCAGAACAATGATGGGGATGGATGAAAGAAATAGGAATGGACTTTGAGATGTATTTTGGAAGAAATCCCAATAGGATTTGCTTGTGGCTCGGAAGTGGAAAATAGAACAAGGAAAGACTGCCAGGTTTGGAACAGCTGTTGGGACACCTTGAATGCTGACTGTGGCTTCTACAGAAGGTCGGAGTTGGAGGGTAGAGGTTCAGTCTCACTGTGAGGGTGCCTCTGGCAATGTGTGGACTTCCCAGGGATCATGCAGAAAGCTGCTGAGTCCCACAGAGGGCTTTCAGCAGAAACTACTGAGTGGAAGGCACATGCCTTTGGGCATGTGACATGCCTTGTTCACTTAGGCCACTTTTCCATGCATAAATAGGAATATCAAAATGGGGAGTCTCTGTGTCTCAGGTTTATTTCACATATGTTGAGCCTTTCTTTTCTCTTGTAGAAAAATGATAATCAAAACATATGGCTTCTATTTCTATCTGCCATCATTAAAAAAAGAGTATTCATCAAAAGCTATGGAGCTTCACTATAATTCTTAGCTTTTAGTTCAGTGTATGAATACGCTTTCATAGTCATTGATTTAGTCAGTGAGTCAGTCCATCTGTCAGTCAGAGATTCTTTTAATAAACCTTTGCTATAAATTAGCCATGCCTGGGCCAGGTATTAAAGATGAGTGTTATATAACTCTTCTTTTGCTAGTACATCTCCTAGATATTTAGTCTATTAAACACCCATAAAAATATCTCAAGTGCAATTTAGAAAACTGACATCATTACACTCTATATTCTGGGATTATTGCAAAAATTAATGGTTAAAGAAATAATAGTCAATTACTTTTAAGTTTTATTTATTAAAACTTTACATCACTTAGAAAATCAAATTTTAATTTTATTTTGTACTTCCAATATCTAACTGTGAATGCACTTAAGATTTTTTTCAAGAATGGGATCATCAGTAAATGAGTGGATCAAAAAACTGGTGCATTTACACAATAGAATATTACGCAGCAGAAAGAAAGAAGGAACTCCTCCCCTTCATGACAGCATGGATGGAACCAGAGAGCATTATGCTAAGTGAAATATGCCAGGCAGTGAAAGACAAATGCCATATGATCTCACCTATAAGTGGAACCTAATCAACAAAACAAACAAGTGAGCAAAATAGAACCAGAGACATGGAAATAAAGAGCAAACTGACAGTGACCAGAGGGGAGGGGAAAGGGGGATAAAAGGAAAAGAAGGGGAAGGGCCAAGACAAGGAACATGTAAAGGGCCCGTGGACAAGGACAATGGGTGGGGGGAGGATAGAATGTGGGAGGTGGGGGTGGACAGCA
>PVJI01024187.1:0-22331 GCA_004026765.1 Micronycteris hirsuta
TGAGATCATATGGTATCTGTCCCCTTAAAAGAACAATTTCACATCTGATGTTAGAACTTACAACTTATGATTTCGAGCCATTCCCTGGAATAAGATGTGAACTTGGCCATTATTAATTTGATATCATTTTCTCAAACATGTCTGACATTTTCAGAGGTTCTACTACTTGAGTTCCCTTCCTTTCTCTTGGAGTCTTTATATGCTTCCTCTCCATGTATCAGATGTCTCCAAATCACTTTACTCTGATTGTTCTCCCCTCTACTTCAATTCAGTTGTATATTTTCCGACATCTGGTTTCAAGTTGTTAAATGGATATCTGGAGGCTAATATTTCCACATTCTAGTAAGAAATGGTAATTATAAAATATGTTGTTTTTATTACCCTGTGGTGACTGAAGGAAACCATAGGCAAAGAGCACTACATTTTTGTCTCATTTTAATGCAGCTACATATCAATCATATTCTCAGCTACTTGTGGAGTTCTTATTCTCTGCTAGATTAATGCAGAGATTATATTTCTCAACAACCAAATGTATAGCCTCCTACAAGTCACCAAAACCAAAGTAAATTTGTCAACTCCAGTTCTAAGTCTTTTTCAGCGGGTCTATGACTCTCAGGGGAAGTTATTCTTCCTTGGCATAGCAGGGAGAATGGCATGGTATGATCATTTGTCCTCACCAATAACATAGGTATGAAAATCACATATCTTCATCTCTATCTATCTAAATATCTACACAGCAATTGACATAATTTATACATTCTCTTGACAATAACCACTCCAAAAATAATTACTACTCAAGGCAGTTAGGAAATAAAAGGTATTACATTCTGTGGAAATGAAGAATACTTAAGTCATGCTCAGCTCTGAGATATCATAAAATTAGGTATTTGGCTAAACCTCAGTTTAAAAAATGGTATCAATATTTTTTAGAAGAATCTAAATTTATACTATGATCATGTAAATCAATTTCACAATAATTGAGTAAGGAAAAGACTATTTCTTTAATAGACTTTCTGGTATCAGTTCAGAGCCCTCTTCCATTTAGCTGACTGATAGAAAAAAATCTTACAATAGAATTTCTTTGTTTTAATTGTAAGGTTTAACCCATTTAAAAAATATAAATTCAGTTGGGAGGAGAAAACTATTGAGCCTTACCGGCCTGTCACTTGTGAGTTTCAATTAGCTTATGACATCACTTCTTCAAAAGTGAAATTTTAGAATTAAAAAAAAAAACTCAAGAGAAGGTTTTGAGAATGCTGAGTGTCCAAGGAAAGTAAGGACACTGTACCATTGTAGAGGGAAAAAAGATGTGGAAAGGGTGGCTTAGAGAACTAAATTCCTACCTAGTAAATTTCACTGTTGTGCAATGAAAGTGACCATTCATTCAACAATTATTCACTAGGCCCTGGGAATGTAAGTTACACAAAAACAGATATGCCCTTATAGAGTTACAGTCTGGACTCTAGAAGGAAAATGAATGCAATAATGACCATACAAATAAATAACTGCAAACTAAGATAAATACCAGGAATAAGGAAAGAGTATCAGAAAGAGATTTGACCTGAGTTCTGCTGGATGATTAGAGATAAATGTAATGAAATGTTCCAGAAAACAAGAGGTAGCATGTGTAAAGGCCTTGTGCTATGAGGGAATATGGCAAGAAACCTTCGAAGGGTAGACAAAAGCCAGACTACACAGAAGCTTGTTGAACATATTAAAGAGTTTTATCTTAACCTAAGAGCAATGAGAAAACAGTGAAAGATTTTAAATCAAGAGAGAAACCATGGATAAAATTTGCATTAACATTTTTTGGCAGCAGTTAGAAGCAGATAGGGAGGAAGTGAAAGTGGATATGAGACAAAATTAGGAAGCTGTCGTAGTTCAGTCAAGAGATACTGCTTTGCATTAGGGTGATGGCAGTGGAGATTGAAAGAACTGGATGTATGTAAGAGATTTGGGAGATAAAATCCATAAAATTGAGTGCTATGTTAACAATGAGGTAGGCATGAGGTGATGAGGGTGCATTTTGATAATAGGAGATCCTGAACAGTATTTGGTGGGGTAGATGTGTATGCATATGTGTGTGTAATGTGTTCAATGCTGGTCTGAGGTAACTTTTTTTTCTTTTTTTTTTTAGTAAAAAGACAACCCGATTTTTTTTTTGCAGAGAGTAAAGGTTTTATTTTATTTTTATCTTTTTTTTGCAGCACCATTTGTTTTTTATTTATTTTATTGATTATGCTATTACAGTTGTCCCATTTTCCCCCCACTATTCCCCTCACCCTGCAAACCCCCCATTCCCCACCCTTTAGTTTTTGTCCATAGCTCACACACATAAGTTCCCTGGCTTCCACATTTCCCATACTAAAGGGGATTCATGTTTCCATGAGTGGGGAATCGTAGCCCTGGGCTTTCATGCATGTCAAAGAGCAATGTCTCTCGCGTGATAAGCACAAGTCGGCATGCATGGATCCATGTGCGTGGAAACAGAATTCCCTGTGGGGGAATCAGGCTGACATATTTCTTAAATTTAAAATCTTGCTGCTGCTGAAATCTCTCCCCTCCCTGGACTTATGCTAATACCTGCCTAGGCTCTTTTTGGCAGTGTTTACAGTTCTGTGTGCCCTTTCAATTGCATATCCCTCCTTTTGTTGTAACTTCCTGAATCCACCCACTGCCTGCCTTGAATTCAGGTTCTGTGCATAGTTAATGAAGACCATTCTGATGTGAATGTACTCGGATACAACTAATAAAAGGCCAGACTGAGCTACATAAGGGGCTCTCTCCCATAAGATAAGGGGAGGGTCGCGTGGTCCCGGATTTCTTTTCCTGCGTGTCTCTGTGTGAGATTCATTCACGCATTCAGTCACGGTCACCACAGATTTTGCGGGCCAAAATCCGCGACACATACTATTCTCAACCTCCCCCTGTCCATTTTCTATCTACCATTTATGCTACCTATCCTCTGTACTTTCTCCTCCTCTCTCCCCCTTCCACTCCCCTCTTGATATCTCTCCATACCTTATATAAATCCCTTTAACATTTCATATAATAAAGGCTGGGTGATGATGAACTCCTTGAACTTGACCTTATCTGAGGAGCACTTTATCTGCCCTTCCATTCTGAATGAAAGTTTAGCTGGATAGAGTATTCTTGGGTGTAGGTCCTTGCCTTTCATGACTTGGTATACTTCTCCCCAGCCCCTTTTTGCCTGCAAGGTCTCTTTTGAGAAATCAGCTGACAGTCTTACGGGAACTCCTTTGTAGGTGATTGTTTCCTTTTCTCTTACTGCTTCTAGGATTCTCTCCTTATTTTTAATCTTGGGTAATGTAATTATGATGTGTCTTGGTGTGTTCCTCTTTGGATCCAACTTCTTTGGGACTCTCTGAGCTTCCTGGAAGTCTATTTCCTTCACCAGCTTGGGGAAGTTCTTGTTCATTATTTTTTCAAATAAGTTTTCAATCCCTTGGTCTTCCTCTTCTCCTTATGGCACCCCTATGATGTGGATGTTGGGATGTTTAAAGATGTCCTGAAGGTTCCTAAGCCTCTCCTCATTTGAATTCTTGTTTCTTCATTCTTTTCTGGTTGAATGTTTTTTTCTTCCTTCTGGTCCACATCGTTGATTTGAGTCCCAGTTTCCTTCCCATCACTATTCGTTCCCTGCACATTTCACCTCATTTCTCTTAGTGTATTCTTCATATTTTCATCTAATCTGTGACCAAATTCAACCAATCCTGTGAGCATCCTGATTACCAGTGTTTTGAACTGTGCATCTGATAGGTTGGCTATCTCTTCGTGGCTTAGTTGTAATTTTTCTGGAGTTTTGATCTGCTCTTTCATTTAGACTATCCTTCCCTTTCACTGAGTGCCTGTTACTTTAAGGGGCAGAGCCTTAGGTGTTCACCGAGGCAGGTCAATGCACGTTGCTATGTTGTGATGCTGCCTGTGGGGGTGGGGCCCAAAAGAGAACAATGGTGCTTGCTTCGCTCTCTGCTGGCTTCCAGTCACCTTGCCCAGCACCCACAAGCAAATTGGGCCCCTCCTTGCAAGTTCCCAGGTGGGTGGGCCTGAGCCCTGTGGGTCTCTCCAATGAAGTCTCCCTTGATGCTGGGAGATCCTCCCACTGCCGCCTCAACCCCCACAGGTGTTTTCAACCGGTGGTTTGAGACTTTATTTCCCTGCGTTGGTGGGTTGCTCGGTCTGCTCCGCTTGCTAGCTTTTCCTCCCGGTCTATTCGTGTGTTTATGAGGGACTGCCTGGTCCACCAGTCTCGGCCCCGCTGGGTCCGGGTAGGCCAGCTGCGGATTTCCTGAGTGTGCCGGCCACGGGCCTCTCCAGGCAGCTGCAGCATTGCCCCCACTGCTCCACAAACTGCCGTCTCACCACATGCTATCTGCCTGGGCCTAACCCACTTAACAGTCTGGATGAAAGTGTCTTCTTTAACTCCTTGGTTGTTGAACTTCCGTACAGTTCGATTTTCTGTCAGTTCTGGTTGTTTTTTGTTTTTAAATTGTTGTTTTCCCTCTTTTGGTTGTGCAAGGAGGCACAGTGTGTCTACCTACGCCTCCATCTTGGCTGAAAGTCTTGGTCTGAGGTAACTTTAAGACAATCAAGGAAAGATATGGAACAAGTAGTTGAATGTATTGCTTTGGATCACAGATGTCAGATGTCTCATACATAAACACAGTATGTATGACACTTAACTATTATTACTTTTTTGGCTCTCTATCCATTACATGTATATATGTTTTAAAACTTATTTGAGCTTATGTGCTAATTGAAACCAGGGGAAAGATTATAGAATGAGAAACCAGTGGAGTCTACAAACATATTAATTATCTAATATGTAACATGTAATGACCGAGTAGAAGAGAATGAGCCTGCAAAGGATTAGAGATGAAATGGGAAGAAATTCAGAAAAGTAAATAACAATCAAGTATTGTGTTGTACGTGGTAAGGGAAAAGAGTGTTTCAAGAAGGGATGTGTAGATTAACAGCGAACACTGCTGATGAGAGGTCTAATAAAATGTGAACTGTGAAGTCTCTTTAATTTAGTGACACCAGTGACATCAATCAGATCTGAAGTGGGTGAGTGGGAGATAAATACATGGAGACAGTGAGTATAAGTAATATGAAGAAATAAGCTTTAAATATGGGGTGGGCAAAAGTAGGTTTACAGTTATAAAACTGAATAATACAATAATTAATAAGCATACAAGAATAAACTCTGTTTTGTGTATTCACAACTATAAACCTACTTTAGCCCACCCCTGCAAAGGAGTTCCTTTGTCCTCACTGGGGGCAAGGGTGATAGGCTGTTCGAAATTTAAGTAAATGTGTGGATATTTGTGTCGAGAAAATCAGAAAATTTCTTCCTGAAAGTTTCTTTCTATCTTCTATTCTCAAATCTCTGACCCCCTCTCCCTCTTTATACATAAGCACAGAATAGAAGAGGTCATCAGCCAGAGGCTTAAGGATAGTAGAGAAGTTCTGGAATAGTGACTTAACCGGACAAACATGATAAGGATATTGAGTAGTGTTGCAGTCCTACATGTTTAAGTTTGTAAATGTAAACTTACACTGACAATAGTTGGCTAGATATTATTTAAATGATGTGCTATGAAATCTATGCTGAATAAGGAGGCAAGTGAGGAAGGGCAGGATGTGAGTGAATGAAAAAAAGTAAAGGGATCAATAGACTGGAAGTCTCATTACCTTGAGGTACGACCCTAGGGGAAGCAGGTGAACAAGCAAGCTGAAAGGATAGGAGGTTGAAGTCAGACAAGGAAAGACTTTGGTGATTTTTTTATCTCAGGACTTAGCCTTACTTCTTGCTGGTCCTGCCCTCAAATCAGACAATACTTCTAATAACTGGGCTTGATAAATTCTTCCCTTGACTTCCTGGTACCCTATTTCTTCTTGCTTTGATCCACTTACAAGAATTTTAGAGATTGGAGTATTTCTCTGAAACAGAGTTGCTGTGGCTGATTTCAGCTCTCACCCTCAGCACATTTCCCTTGCTTGAATCCATCTTAGTTTATCTGCCTGATTAATGGTTTATTCTGCTTTCCATATCATAGAGATCTCTGGTCTGACTAGGCTTGCTGCTATATAAATGCATTTAGTAAAAAAGATGAAAGGAACAGGAAAGGAGATAGATTGGGGTGACGTTTCCTAAACTTTTTTTTAATGATAATATTTGTAGAAGCTTTTTGGCAGACCGAAGAGAGGAGGGGGTGGGCCCACAGTGCCAAGAAACCTTCCGAGACACTGGAAAGCGGACACGGTGATTGTGCGCTGCAGCCACAATCAACAGTAAAAAGGGAAGTCCAGCTTTAGTGCGGCCGTGCTTCAGAATGGAAGCAGTGTTCTTCCTGGAGCGGTGTCCCTAAGGTGGTGGTCTTGGGCTATCTCTGTCTTGGCTGCCTGCAGCCAAGGGAGCATCCTCACCCGGTGAGAGGGAGGAGGGGAACCCAGGTTGGACCTACCCCCATGCCAGAGAGCTGAAGCAAACCTATCATTGCCATCATCCATCCTACCAAAACCATTATGTCAATGCCAAAGAGCAGCAGCCAAGGTCTCCCAACGGAAAGGTTAATTTATTTTCTTATACCTGACGTTTGTCCTAAAAGTGGACACATACACCACCGTCCACAGTAACACTGTTTACCTGGCCTTCAGAGTTCCTTTTGCTTCAAGACATGTTTGATGCTGCCAATCGCTGAATTCTGATATGCTACTGGGCATAATATTTAAACATAAAACTGTTCATTGTCTTTCTCCATAGTTAGGCTGGAAATACTATTCTTTCTCTTCTGGGTGTTGATGTTGGCTGTGCCTTATTAGTATATTAAAATGGCTTTACCTGAACAGACCATTCCTCCCTTGTCCAAATACCAGTGCAGAATCTGTTTGAAAATCCTAATCAAGCCCCTAGCACTGCCATGTGATCAAACACTCTGTAAGGAATGCTTCCAGTGTATCACAGACAAGTCAAATTTATGCTGTCCCTTCTGTTGCTTCTGGATCTCTTCATGGACCTGGTACCATACTCAAAGAAATTCTCTTGTCAATGTGAAATTGTAAGAGAAAATTCAAAAACACTATCCAAAGGAATGTAAGCTTAGAGTCTCTTGCCAAGAATCAGAAGACAGTGATGATGACTTTCAGCCAGTTTGCCTGTTAAGTGAACCCAGAGAACTGAGAAGAGAATATGAAGAGGAGAAAATAAAGATGGAGGCAGAGTAATGGGTCAATGACAAAAAATAAAACAAAGCCAGTGAAGAATACGTACAGAAATTATTGGCAGAGGAGGAAAAAGAGGGAAGAAAACAGGCAAACATAGAACAAAAGAGATAGAAGAACAACTGAAAACTGATGAAGAACTAGCATGAAAGCTAAGCTTTCATATTAATAACTTCAGTGAGGAAAGTGTCTTGGCTTCTCCCATCACAACCAGGTTGCAAAAGAAAAGTAACAACAAACAAACACACATTGGAGATATTCAGGAGTATTTGTCACCTAAATCTCAGTATGGGCCAGTATCACTGTCATAAGTTGTGCAATAAGGCAAGAAAAACTCCATGTCTAAAGAAACTGAAAGTACTGATATAAAAAGCCCTAAGTGGCAAGGCACAAAAATTGAGAGAGATATGCCAACACTTTCTTCTCAAATATGCCATGAAATTCAAAAACAAAGTGCAAAGTCTTCAATAGAGTCACCTATGCCTCAGTCTTATACCAGGAGTACAGGATCACGACTTGAAAGGAAAGTCAAAATACGACCAAACTAGTTTGATAGAGAGGTATGTGTCACAATTTATAAGTAACCCAAAGTGAGAGTTGCATACTCTAGAGAAGCTGCAGTTAAGCCTTGTGGCAAAACAGAGAGTGGGTACACTGTATTAGAGATGGCACAGATAACTGGAAAATACCACAATTAAGACAGAAAATGAAGAGTCAGAATCTTATGTATTGATCAGTAAAGAAGACATTTCCAAAAGAAAAAAAAAACAGGAATTTTTGTTTGAAAAGGGGCCCATGAGTCAGCGATCCAGAGTCAGGAATCCATGCTTTTCTGCAAAAAAAAAGTGGGGGGATAATGTTCCCCAAAGCTTCCTCAGACCAACAGGAAACAGAAGTCACCATCCCTGAAAAGCTATTACATTTGGAACATCTACCTTTTGAGAGAAAAAACCAAGAACAAGAGAGGTTTATTAACATTAAAGCTTCAGAAAGAGGTGGATAAACAATTGAAGCCAACCTGGCAAAAAAGATCCCTGGATGAATATCTGCCACCTGCTATATCCTTAGGTCCAGAGAAATTGCTGAGTAGACAAAAGAAGAATTCCAAAGACAGCAACTGCAAAAGACAAACTGATATAAAGCATTCAAAAACTAAGAAAGACTCAAAAACTTAAAATTGGCAGCCTTTCTTTATGATCCAGTTGTAACATTCACTTAACGTTAATGGAAGAAAGATGCCAAATTCTACTAGAGATTATTGCAATGTATTTAAAAGTGCATTCCTTACAGATATTTCAGATATAAAGAAAGTAATGAATGGGTAAAGGGAGTGTTTTATAGTCTAGTATAGATGGATTGTGAAGCTCTCTCTTTTTCTCCCAAAATATGCATGTTTTATGTCCTTTCCTCACCTTTTTCTCCTGTAGCAAGATTATACTATGCTAAGTGGTAAAGAAATCCAAGTTTAAAATTTAAGTTTTCTTGCTACTTTCCCATGTATTTGTGGAGCAAATGAAATGCATCTTGCATAACACTTAAAGAATCTAGATACCATATTTTAATTATTTTAATCATTATAGCATTTTCTTTGATTTCAAGTGGGTTAGAATCAACATGAAATCCAAAAAATCAGTTTTGTGGAAAATTAGGGTTAACTGACAGAAAGGAAACTTGACCTGTGAGGCAAAAGGTGTTAAGAGTTGAGGTGAGGCTGAATGGGGTGGATTGGTCATTTGAAAGCATTGGAACTGAGCTGTCCAGCAGAAACTGAGTCCAGAATGGAGTAGCAGGTACAGTTTGGCAGAGCATTCTCCCTCATTTCTCTCTTTGTTAAGTGACACAAAAAACATTTGGGTTTTACAACTTTTCACACCATAGTATCTGGTGTCAAAATCAAAATTAGTTACTAAATTACCTAAACTTTTGGAAATCATACTTCTATTAGTATGCTATTCCAGGAAAAAAGAGAAATTTCTGTAGGAAAGTTATATAACAATACCCTATGTTGTGGAATCTGAAGCATAAATAACCATTTGCTTATTTTATTATATTATCATTTGTATTAATATTGACTTTTATTTGTGTTTATGGACGGAAATAGAAAGTATGATACTTGAGGTTTGCCCTAAATTATGCCCCAAAGTTAAATCGGAAGGCAGTGATTTCATTTTATAAAATTTAACTTAGAGACTATTAATCTTTGTCTCATTAATATGAACAATTTTGAGCAAACAACAGTTTTAACAGTATTTCTGCTGATATTTAGTTGCCTCCTTTTAAGATAAAAAATGCAATAAAATGTTCTAGAACTAATTTTAGCTTAAATTTGTCAATGCTTTAATACATTATTGAGATTTTTTTCCTTTAACTTTTGTAACTGAAATTCTGTTAATCTTTGCATAATTAATATAATCTGTTTCAATATTGATTAGGTAATTATGGGTAGAATTTTGATGCTAATTTAAAATTTAGTTTTCCCTTTCTCAAAAAAGAAGTGGTTGCTCTCTGAGAAATGTTTGTGCTGAAATGAAGTATAGTCAGAAACTAAACAAATTTGTCCAAAATAGACTAAAATTTATCTCCTAACCAAAATGACATTTTTCAAAGAGCAATTTCATTTTACATTTTATGGTAGATATTGTCAGAATGCCTCAAATTACAAGTTATGTAATTAAATATTCCTGGAATAGACCATAACCAAAAAGGGGGAAAATAGTCTTCCTGACTAAAGTCAGTTTTAAGATAAATTTTATTTCTTTACTTATTTCACATTTGGGTTTTTTTTTTCATTTTTTTCAAAAACTTTATTTACTTTTAAAGAGAGTGGAAGGGAAGGAGAATTAGAGGGAGAGAAACAGCAACGTATGGTTGCCTCTCACATGGCCCCCACTGGGGGCCTGGCCCACAACCCAGGCATGTGCCCTGACTGGGAATTGAATTGGTAACCCTTTGGTTCCCAGCTAGTGCTCAATCCACTGAGCTACACCAGCCAGGGCTGACTGTATCTTTTTAAAATTTCTCCTAATTTAAAGAATTTATCTAAATTTTATGTTCATTTTGAAACATTTTTCTTAGGTTGTTTTATTTAAACTGGTTGGTTTTTATGAAGTTAAAATGTTAGAAACTAGACTGTTAGGCATTTTAGCACTGATCATTTTGGAATGCTTGTGACATATTTTAATAGAATGACAACAATAATTAGGCCTTTTAAAACCTCTATATATTTTTATTGACTGTATTGAGGTGATATTGGTTCACAAAACCATTCAGGTTTCAAGTGTACAGCTCAACAAAACAAATTTAAAGATACATTTTAATTTCTCTAGTAGTCTTCTAATAATCCTGCCATGTGTGCCTTTTTGTTAAAAACTAATGTTTTGCATCAGTAATCAGAATTCATTGCTACTTTTTCCTCTCATTTTTGTGGAAAGGATAGGAAAGTGTTTAATTTCTCAGGGAGTAGTGAAATTGTGCAGAACTTGAGAAACTGAAAATTAAAATATTAAAAATAAAAATGGACTGTTATGTATATTTTTAAAATAAAAACTACATTAAAAGTTCTGCACAACAAAGAGTACCAGAAAGGAAAATTGAAAGACATGGCAAAGTGGTGAAGAAATAGACCAAATTCATCACAATGAGCAAATTTCCTTTAAAGTGTCTGTTGCAGGGCTACCTCTATCAAGACACTGAGCCTGATATGCTTTCTGAATCTTGGAAAGTCAAGAGACTTTGGGCCTATTTTGCTGTTGCCCCTAATGGGTGGTTAGGAGACACTGGCTCAACTCTTTTTCTTCAAGTCCTTGGGCCCCTAGGTGGTCTGCTTTCCCTCTTTTTAAAGGTTCTTTTATGGCTATCTATTTTATTATTTTTAGGCGTTTTACTTGTACTTAGTAGAGAGGAGCTGGGAGAGATGAGTCTGGGCCATCTTGTTCCAGATCAGGAAGCTGTTTTGTTTTATTTTTAAACTAATTTCGGGCTTGCTTTCAAAGAGAGAGAAAGGGTTGTTAAGGCTTCCTACTACACTTTATTCTGGAAATTGAAGTTTATACATCCTTAAGGCCTTAGCCAAGTGTGTAAAATTCTCCATGTATTTATCCTTCTATTCATATTCTCTCCATAAATTTTTTTCTCTTTCTTCATAACATAAGCCATCTCTTCAGTCAAATCACTCTTATTAATACGCCTTGCTCCCTCCTGCCACCATGCCTTTATTAATGTCATTGCCACTATTTGGAATGTTCTCTATTTTTCTCAATTAATTTAGACCAATTTGGTTAAGAACAAAATTATAATAATAAACCATTATGAAATTCTACTTCACTGACTTTATTCTGTGCCAAATTCTTATCATCCCCAGAGACCCTTTAATCAACATTCCTTAGCGACTAAACTTGTAATATTTTTCCTTATGTATTTTGCCCTTCTTCATGAGCTGTTTTTTTATATACCCAAACCACCTGGAAAAGGGCTACACATTGAGGGAAAAAGCCTCTAGTAGGAACTGCAAAGCAATTATTTCAACTATTTTAATGAAAGACTCTCAAATACTTCTGCTTTGTGTTTATGAATATTTCACACATCTTTGTCTGGATTTTATTTAGGTCTAGGAGGGCAGATAGACTGAAGGTAGGATAATTTAGATAATAGGCTCAATTCTGAGTTTTGATTTCCATTTGTATACCTAAATTATGTGACCAGATGTCAAGAGAAAAATCTGGAAACTCTGTGAGTGGATGATACTGTGTGAAAAAACAGATGGTAAAGAGCAGCAAACATTTTTCTGGAATGTTTCTTGCTTTGAAAACCCCTGAAGTTTAAAACTTACTCTTTATTGAAGTTGCATTAAGGCATGTCACATGCAACTGTAAATCACATGAGGTCTGTTTACAAAACAATGAAGGTGATATTCAGTGATAGCAGGCTCTTGACTCTGGAATCAAATGCTGTCTTTTTGGTTAAACTACTGAATGAGTTCCGACATTCTGAGATGCCAAGGATTTCCCCACTGATGATTACTTTGAAACTATGCACAGAACATTTGCTTCTAAAGAAAATGGAGTAAAAGGACCAGATTTCTCCTCTCACCAAAAACAACCATAAAAGAACAAGATACATGAAAAAATGGTTTACAAGACATTGGATATCTGTCAATAAAAGAAAGTGATCCCCCCAAAAAAAGAGTAAATAATGTGAGTCCCATGGTTCTCTCAGCTTATTGCATTGAGAGAGTTTCTAGTCCATAGGGAAAGGGATCCCAAGCAGAACCTAGTGGGTTACCTGAGGAGAGGATAAAGAGCTGAGGATCTAAGTAGATCAAGGCAATTAAAGTTTATAAAACAGAGTACAGGAGAAGAGAGTGCTGCACTCAGGTGTTCAGCTCAGTATTTGGCACATGCCTGTGAGTAAACTACCATGGCCTTGGAAACAACCACCAGAGTATTAGAGGCAAGAATTCCCAGCATTCACATAGGCCAAGAATAGTGACTATTTCCACCAGCTAAATATTGTAAAATTCTCAATATTTAAAACACTTAGAGTTGAGGCAACAGAAGGGTATCACTTTGGTAATGGGAAATAATTATCCTTAGACTATAAATTGCTTGGATCCCACCTAACGAACCTTAAAAGCAAGATACAAAATGATCAAACTGTTTCTAAGTAGCATAACTACACCCTAGAACAAAGGATTAGTGATACACAAATATCAGGCACCCAACAATACATGTACAGTTTGTGGAGGTTTTTTCTAAGGGGCAAACAAGGGGAAGGCCATGGGAAATATGGAAGACTGTCTATCACAAGTACCACTGGGGAAGCCGTATCAGGAACTTACATTTACTTGTGACTCTTCAGGCTGTTTTCCAAGATACCTGTTTGCATGAGGGACCCCCTGTAGGCCTTTTGGCTACACAAAATGGATACTGAGGCAGCAATACTATACAGTAGTTTAGCTAAAAGTCTCAATAGCATAAGAAATAGTACAACACTTAGGAATAATTTAACCAAGGTGATAAAAAATCAGTATACTGAAAATTACAAAACATTAAGAAATTGAAGAAGACACAAACAAATGGAAAGATATCTTGTAGTCATGGCTTGGAAGAATTGATATTGCTAACATATCCATTCTATCCCAGCCCATCTATAAACTTAATGCAATTCCTATAAAAATTCCAATGACATTATTCCCAGAAATAGAAAAAAATCCTAAAATTTGTATGGAACCACAAAAGACCCCGAATAGCCAAAGTAATCCTGAGGAAGAAGAACAAAACTGAAGACATCACACTTCCTGATTTCAAACTATAGTAAAAAGATATAGTAATCAAAATAACATGAGGCTGGGCCCTGGCTGGTGTAGCTCAGTGGATTGAGCGCGGGCTGGGAACCAAAGGGTCCCGGTTCAATTCCCAGTCAGGGCACATGCCTAGGTTGCAAGCTAGGTCCCCATGAGGGCCATGTGAGAGGCAACCATACATTGCTGTTTCTCTCCCTCTCTTTCTCCCTCCCTTTTCCTCTCTCTAAAAATAAATAAAAATAAAATCTTAAAAAAATAATAATATGAGGCTGGTATAAAAATAGACTTATAAAGTAATGGAAGTGAATAGAGAGCCCAGAAATTAGCCCCCACATATATAGTAAACTAGTATTTCACAAGGGAACCAAGAATACTAATTGGGGAAAGGACAGTCTCTTCAATAAACAGTTCTGGAAAAACTGGATAATTACATGCAGAAGAATGAAATCAGACCACCATTTTATACCACCCACAAAAATTAACTCAAAATAGATTGCAGACTTGGACATAGACCTGAACCCACAAAACTCCTGGAAGAAAACATGGAATATAAAAGCTTTGACATTGCTCTTGGCAATGATTTTTGGAAATAACAGCAAAAGCATAGAAAACCTAAGCAAAAATCAATCAGACTATATGACACTGAAAAGCTTCTGTACAACAAAAGAAACAATCTGCAAAATGACAAGTCAAACTGAAGAATGGGAGAAATTATTTGCAAATCATATATTTCATAAGAGGTTAATTCCAAAATATATTTTAAAAACTCATATAACTCAATAGAAAAAAATCAATTAAAATGGGCAGAGGACATGAATAGACATTTTTCCTAAGAAAACATACAAATGGCCAGCAAGTACATGGAAATGTGCTCAACATCATATGGAGATGCATATCAAAACCACAGTGATATATATCTCACCCCCATTAGAATGGCTACTATCAGAAGATAAGATATAATTCATAAGGCAAAAAAAACCCCAACTGATATAAATTCATAATTTATGTTTAAAAGACACAATATTATGCTAAGTGAAATAAGCCAGTCTGTGAAAGACAAATACCATATGATCTCACCTATAAGAGAAATCTAATGAACAAAATAGAACCAGAGGCATGGAAACATGGAGAAGACTGACAGTGATCACAGGGGAGGGGGGAAAGGGGTATTGGTGGAAAAAAGGGAAGGGACTAGTCAAAGAACATGTATGAATGACCCTTGGACATGGACAACAGTGTGGGAGTTGACTGTGGGAGTGGGGGTGGGATGGGTGGAGGAGGGCAAAGGGGGAAAAATTGGGACAACTATAATAGAATAACAATAAAAATGATTAAAAAGACACAATAGATAAAGATAAGGGATAGTGACAGAATGGAAGTAAATATTTTCAGTATATAAAACTACACAAATGATTGGTCAGTAGCTACAGTCCCATGGCTTGGCCCACCCCGTGTGACAGAGACATGGAGGAATTCAACTCAGATGACGTCACCTCCTCAGAGGAAGATGAAGACTACGTGCCTTTGGGTGAAGAGTATAGTGAAGATGATGTAAATGAATAGTGAAAGAAGATGAAGTGGATGATGAGGAGCAGACACAGAAAACCAAAAGGAAAAAAAGAAAGGCTCAAAGCATTCCTGCCAGGAAAAGAAAACCAGGTGGCCTCTTGTTAGAAGAAGAAGAAGAGGAAGATGTCAGTGAGGAATCTAGAGGAAGTAACAGTGAGGAGGAACACATGGCTGCAAAGCAGGGAGAAGACATTGGGTCAGAGACTGCAAGGAAAAAGGAGGATGAACTCTGGGCCAGCTTCCTCAACAATGTGAGACCAAAGTCAAAAGTGTCCCCAAGTCCACAGGTTAAAAAAAGAGAGGAGACTGGAGAGACAAGTTCAAATAAATTGTTGGTCAAAGCAGAAGAACTAGAGAAACCTAAAGAAACAGAGAAAGTTAAAATCACCAAGGTGTTTGATTTTGCTGGTTAAAAAGTCAGGGTGAATAAGGAAGTGGATGCTACATCTAAAGAGGCCAAGAAGATGGAGGCGTAGGTAGACACACTGTGCCTCCTCGCACAACCAAAAGAGGAAAAACAACAGTTAAAAAAAAAAAACAGCCAGATCTGACAGAAAACTGAACTGAGTGGATGTCCAACAACCAAGGAGTTAAGACAGCCAAGGAGTTAAAGAAGACATGTTCATCCAGACCGGTAAGCGGGGCGGAGTCGGGTGGAGAGCACTCGGGAAGACGCGGTTTGTGCAGCGGTACCAGCAATGCTGCAGCTGCCAGGAGAACCTGTGGCAGGCACGCCTGATCAAAATGAAGCCAGCACACTCAACAAAACCCGCGGCTGGCCGACCTGGACCCAGTGGGGTCGAGACTGGTGGACCGGACGGTCCTTCATTTGCATGCAAATAAACCAGAAGGAAAAGCTGGGGAGTGGAGCAGACCTCTCAACCCACCATCTCTGGGAAATAAAGCCTCAAACCACCGATTGAAAACACCTGTGGGGGTTGAGGCAGCAGCAGGAGGAACTCCCGGCCTCACAGGAGAGTTCATTGGAGAGATCCACAGGGACTTGGAACTAGCAAGCCTGCCCACCCACCCTGCAGCCAGCACAGAAGGGCCCAACTTGCTTACGGGTACCGGGGGAAGTGCGGAGAGCAGAGCAAGCGCCATTTTCCTCTCAGGTTCCGATCCCACAGGTAGTTTCCCCACCCTGGTGAACACCTAAGGCTCCGCCCCTTAAAGTAACAGGCACGCCGAGGGAAAAAAATGGCCCAAATGAAAGAACAGATCAAAGCTCCAGAAAAAATACAACTAAATGATGGACAGATAACCAACCTTTCAGATGCACAGTTCAAAACACTGGTAATCAGGATGCTCACAGGATTGGTTGAATTTGGTTGCAAATTAGATGAACAAATGAAGGATACACTAAATGAAATGAGGGGAAATGTGCAGGGAAGCAATAGGGATGGGAAGGAAACTGGGACTCAAATCAACGATGTGGACCAGAAGGAAGAAAAAAACATTCAACCAGAAAAGAATGAAGAAACAAGAATTCAAAAAAATGAGGAGAGGCCTAGGAACCTCCAGGACATCTTTTAACGTCCCAACATCCAAGTCATAGGTGTGCCAGAAAGAGAAGAGGAAGACCAAGGGATTGAAAACTTATTCGAAAAAATAATGAACAAGAACTTCCACAAGCTGGTGAAGGAAATAGATTTCCAGGATGTCCAGGAAGCTCAGAGAGTCCCAAAGAAGTTGGACCCAAAAAGGAACACACCAAGACACATCATAATTACATTACCCAAGATTAAAGAGAAGGGGAGAATCTTAGAAGCAGCAAGAGAAAAGGAGACAATCACCTACAAAGGAGTTCCCATAAAACTGTCAGCTGATTTCTCAAAAGAGATCTTTCAGGCAAGAAGGGGCTGGAAAGAAGTATACCAAGTCATGAAAGGCAAGGACCTACACCCAAGAATACTCTATCCAGCAAAACTTTCATTTAGAATGGGAGGGCAGATAAAGTGCTTCTCAGATAAGATCAAGTTCAAGGAGTTCATCATCACCCAGCCTTTATTATATGAAATGTTAAAGGGATTTATATAAGGCACGGAGGGATATCAACAGGGGAGTGGGAGGGGGAGAGAGGAGGAAAAAGTACAGAGAATAAGTAGCATAGGCAGTAGGTAGAAAACAGACAGGGGGAGGTTAAGAATAGTATAGGAAATGTAGAAGCCAAAGAGCTTATGTGTATGACCCATGGACAAAAACTAAAGGGTGTGGAATAGGGGAGTGTGGGGCAGAGGGTAATAAAGGGGGGGATGGAACAACTGTAATAGCACAATCAATAAAAAAATAAAAATTCAAAAGAACTACACAAATAATTAGTCTCTGTAAATTAATGAGACAAATATACAAAACTTCAATAGAAAAAATGGTCAATGGATACAAGCAAGCAATTAACAGAAATGGAAACCTCAAAAGCTAGCAAGTGTTTGAAGAGATATTTATACTCATTAGTAATGAGAGAATACAAATTAAAATAATGGTGAGCAATAAATTTAAATCTAATAGACTAGCAAAAATTAGAAGACTGGATAATTTATGTACTGGTAAGGAAATAGGACCATGGGAACTATACTAGATGCTGTGGTGCCTTGACTCACACCTTTCTGCCTCGTCTGTGATTTTACTCCTGCTGTACAGTTCTGTGAGGACTTGCATCTCACCTCATGCACATATCATCTATCTCCACTTTCTATGCTGTAGTTCTTCCAATGTTTGAACACCTACAGAAGCTCACTAATCCCAAGGGCATGTACAGGTCAGAGGTGCCTGGAGCAAAGAGGCTTGCATAGCACAGAAGTAATAGGGCAGAGAAGAGAGGGTTAACATCACCAGTGGGTGTCAAAAACTGACAAATGCTTTTGCCTTTGGTCTTATTGTCAAATAGACCCAGGGATTATTCTATGTGCTTTCAGATGTTCTAAGCAAGATTGATTTAACTTTGCCCCCATCAGAAATTACCTCATTAATGTACACATTATTGGCTTTCCTTCATTCTCTGTCTTGGTCTCCCCAGTGGCTTATTCCTGCATTCTGAAATCATCTCCCACATAAACTACCTGCATATAAATTCTTGTCTCATTCTTTCTGGGAACTTTAGCTAAAACATGCACCATCATGTAGCCCTTGCAGTGGGAATGTAATTATGTAGTCCTTCTAGAGAGAAAGTTGATGATATATAGGCAAATTACATATATATATGTGTGTGTGTGTGTGTGTGTGTGTGTGTCCTGTGGCCCACTAATTACTTTTGTGTATATATATATCCCCAAATACTTATAAAATGCTCATTGAAGCATGTTGTTGTGGAGAAGAATAGGAGGCAAACTAAAACCATCATTAGTTAAATGTGGTCAATACACACCATGGAATATCATGTGGCAGTTAGAAGCATGCTTCAGATGTATATATAGCAACATGGATGAATCTTAAAAATGCCATACTTGGTTAAAATTTTTTAAAAAGACCTAATGAGATAATACATAACAATAAATACACAGATATACATTTAACATATTAAACTAGTTGCCAGTGAGGTAGAGGGGAATAGAAGTGAAGTATGAAGTTAAAAAAAAAAAGAAAAAGAAATGGCCCTGCCTGGTGTAGCTCAGTGGATTGAGTGCGGGCTGTGAACCAAAGGGTCGCCGGTTCGATTCCCAGTCCGGGCCCATGCCTGGGTTGCAGGCCAGGTCCCTAGTGGGGGCCACATGAGAGGCAACCACACATTGATGTTTCTGTCCCTCTCCTTCTCCCTCCCTTCCCTTCTGTCTAAAACTAAATAAATAAAATCTTTAAAAAATAAAATAAAATAAATAAAAAAAGAAATGAAGGCCGTCTCTGACCAATAATGATAATGTGTTACAAATTAAGAGACCCAAGATGGTAGAGAAGTAAATAGAAGCTACACTATCTGCCTCCCAGAACCAAATTAAAATTACAACTAAATTAAAGACAAATAATCCTGAATATCCAACTGAACACTGGCTGGAAAGAATCCTTATAACCAAGGTTTTAGGGAAGAAATCAAATCAACACACTGAGACTGGTAGGAAGTACGGAGGCACAAGAATGCTGGCTGGCACCCAAGGGTAGCAGCTAAAGTCCCAGAAGGATATTTCATCAGTAGAGGGTGGGAATTCATCTGAGAATTGTGGGGTCTAGTCCTCAAGCTGGGCTCCCCAGCCTAGAACAACAGAACTGGGAAAGGAATCCAAATAACAACCAGCTGTGAAAAGCAGCAAGGTTTATGTCCACCAGGGAGAGATGGCTAGAGACACAGAAAACCTCTAAAAGGGCCAATGCACAGTATTTTGTTTACAGCCACTTACCCAGGGCTTCAGCAGTAAGAGGGCAGAGTGGACTAGAGCCACATGAGGAGAGTCTAGGGTTGGTGGTTCTGGGGAGAGAACTGAGGGAGCAGCCATCAGGATCCCTGTGCTGAGTCATTCCCCATAGTGCAGAAGCCATCTCCCATGGGCATCCACTCCCCTCCAAGTGACATCAGTCTGAGAAGCAGTAGCCCCACCCACAAGAATCCCTTTCACCACACATAGTGGAGCTTAAGCAGGGCTGCAGAGAGTACAGCTAGAGGCAAATTCAGTGGTTGTATGCAAGCTCTGAGACTTTAGCTGACCCTCTCCTTGGCCCAGTGCTGGTAAAAGCCAGCCTAGATGCCCAGCCTGGTTCTTGCTGCACACACCCAGGCCCAGCAGAGAAAGCCACAAGCGGTGGATAATTTTGTAGGTCCAAACAAGTTTTCCAGGGCTAGTCACAGACACCATCTGACATGGGTTTGTGCTAGAGACTTTGCAGATCTACATAATACATAGAAACAGATACAAAGAAACAGCAAATATGGGAAGACAAAGACATAAGCCTCAAATAAAAGAATAAGAGAATTCTCCAGAATAAGAACTAAATGAAGTGTAGGCAAGCAATTTATCAGATGTAGAGTTTAGAGTAATGATTATAAGGATACTCAACAGCATGAAAAAAGACACAGAAATCATCAAAAATCAGTCTGAAACAAACATACACTGAAGGAATAAAGAGTAGGTTCGGTGAAGCAGAGGACTGAATCAGTGATTTGAAAGACAAGGTAGAAAAAAAAAACACCCAAACAGAGCATCAACAAGAAAACAGAATTTTTTAAAAAAATATGGAGAGCTTAAGAAAGCTTTCAGACTACATGAAGTGTAATGACATCTGCATCATGAGAATACTGGAAGGAGAACAGAGTGAGCAAGGGATCAGGAATCTATTTGAAGAAATAATGACCAAAAACTTACCTAATCTGGTGAAGAAAAAAGGCACACAAATACAGGAAGCTCAAACAAATGGACCCAAAGAGGCCTACACAAAGACATGTCATAATTAAAACAGCAAAGCTTAAAACAAGGAGAAAATCTTAAAAGCCACAAGAGAAAAGCAGTTAGTTATATACAACATAGCTACCATTAGACTATCTTCTGATTACTCAACAGACACATTTCAGGCCAGAAGGGACTAGCATGAAATAGAAAAGCAAGGACCTAGAAATAAGGCTACTTTACCCAGCAAAGCTGTCATTTAAAAACGAAGGAGAAATAGCCCTGGCTGGTGTAGCTCAGTGGATTGAACGCGGACTGCAAACCAAAGTGTTGCCGGTTTGATTCCCAGTCAGGGCACATGCCTTGGTTGCAGGCCATGTCCCCAGTGGGGGCCATGTGAGAGGCAACCACACATTGATGTTTCTCTCCCTGTCTTTCTCCCTCCCTTCCCTTCTGTCTAAATATAAATAAATAAATTATTTTTTAAAAAATCGAAAAAAATGAAGGAGAAATAAGGAACTTCCCAAACAAGAAAGAGCTAAAGGAGTTTGTTAACACCAACCCAGTACTGCACCAAATATCAAAATGTTAAAGGGCTTGCTTTAAGAAGAGGAAACAGAGGGAGAGAGGAAGATGGCGGCGAGTTAGGAGGAACAGAGTTTACGTCCTCCTACCCACTGGTTGATTTTCTGAGGAACGGGGCGAAAACACAGCAGTATTCCAACACATATGATGATTGATGCCCAAGATTACAGGGGAATTTGAACATTCACACGGTAAGCAGAGAGCATCGGAAGGAAAGGGTCCCCATCGGGACAAGCCCAGGGAGCGGGGTGGGGCTTCGGTCCCAGACCCAGCAGCCGCCCGGATCGGATGCAAGATTCTTGGAGAGGGAGCCAGATTAGGATTTGAGAGTAGTCAGATGCTTGTTTTGTCTGGAGAGCATAAATAGGTAGAATTTTTTCAGAGAGTAAAAACAGTGGCGCTACGTGGCTGTTTGGAGAGGCCCTGCTCTCAACAGTCGCGAGGTCGGGTGCGCGACCCAGGATCAGTGCAGGACCCCGGATCCGTGCGCTACCAGGAGCCGTAGGCGACTGGGATCGGAGGCCCAGGGAACTCGGCCTGTATCACGGAGGGAGAACAAGGTCGTTCCTTGGCCCGAGGAGGCTGGCGCTTCCACCAAGGGGAATTGGAGCCTGTTTGTATCCGGGGTCCGAGGCCTTTCCCAGCCCATACCAGAAGTATCGGAAACAGCTTGCAGTCAGCGAATCTCTGGCCGAGTGCGGCCTGGGACACCGAACAAGGGAAACCGGGGACCGTGCGCACCCGGTGACCCGCGGACCAATTGTACACAGTTCAAAAATACTGGGGACAGTGCACAACTGGGCCTCTTGGGCACATAATCCAGGGACAAAGAAGTGAGCGAACACGGGCGCACAGCTCAAAAATACCAGAGAGAGCGCACGACCAGACCTTTCGGCCGGGGCTCGCTGGCGCACAGCCCAGGGGCAAAGATAAAAGAATTCACAGGAGCGCTGAGCTAATGCCTATAGCTGGGGACAAAGCCCTAGCCAGTCAGACCAGGCGCAGGCAGGCGCACGCAGGAGTGCGCAGCCCGGCAAGACCAAGCAGCTTTGTGGGAATAGGGCAGAAGCACCCTGTTGAGGGGAGCGGCAGTCCGGAGATACAGACCACACAAATTCTTGATTCAGAGCGGGGGCCAAACTATCCAGAAAGGGCACGGAGAGAACCTATTAGTTAGACCAGCAGAGAAAAAATAGGCAGTGGGAGATTTGCCACTATCAGGTGCACATCAAGACAGCTTGGGCCCAGAAGCACACTCAGGAACTGGGCTGGTGACTGGACAACAGTGAAGAGTGCACCTCAGGAAAGAAGAAAAGCAAAAC
>PVJI01024188.1:0-22466 GCA_004026765.1 Micronycteris hirsuta
CATTCTTTCCAACCACAGGAAGCTATAACTGGAATAGATCTCATAGGTCACCTTGTTTGGTCAAACTTCCCTTTTAAAACTCGAAAATGTAGCCATAAAGAGATGTGCCCAAAGTCACACAGCCAGAGAGTGCCAGAGCCAGACTAAACCCAGGCCCAGGCTGGAGCTCTCCTCACTGTCTGATCTTAGCTGCCATATGCATCTGAAACTGTCATAATCCTCTAGATCAGTGCTGCCCGGTAGAAATATAGTGATATAGTGAAAGCACTATATGTAGCTTTAGATATTCCAGGAGCTACATTAAAAAGGTAATAAGAAATAGTTGAAGTCTTGGCCAGGTGGCTCAGTTGGTTGGACCAACTGTGAATCAAAAGGTCATTATTTTTGATCCCCAGGCAGGGTGTGTACAGGAAGCAGCCATTGATGTCTCTCTCCACCCTCCCCCATCTCTATCTTTATCTCTATCTCTCTCCTTTCCTCCCTCTCTGAAATCAATGAGCATATCCTCTGGTGAGAATTTAAAACAAAAGAAAGAGGTGCAATTAATTTTAATATATTTTATTTAAATTAACATAGTCAAAATATTATCCTTTTAACATGTAATCAATATAAAAGTAATTGTGTTATTTTATGGTTTTTGTTTCATTCAAAGTCTCTGGTTTCATCTTACAACTGCAGCACACCTCAGTCTGGACTAGCTACAGAGAGTGCTCAATAACCACATGTGCTCAGTGGCTACCATGTATGTTTGCAGCGATAAACTGAGGTGTACAGGGCCAGGGGATATATGCACAGCCTGCAGTGATGTGTGTAGGGCTTAGAGGAGGTCACGTGTACTTTGAAAAGCAAATATATACTATAATTCACTTGTAAAAATTTTAAAACCTGATTTATAGACATAAACCGTGAACAGTAATGGTGAAAAAATCTTAGTGAGGACACACTGAAAACAGACGGTCATTCACATATGAGGCTTCACAGGGATATATGAAAAGTGTATTAGAATTTATGGAGGTTGTAAGGGGAACAGGACATGTTATATGTTTGCCCAAATGAGCAGTTTCTCGTACGATGATGTTGTTATCATAACACAAGTGACCAAACTCATTTTCTGAGAAATGACCTAAGTTCAAAAACCATAGCCTCATGTGGAGGTTGAATGAAGCCTTAGACTTTATGTCAGCACTGGGTAGCCCGTGAGGCAACCAGTTTCCTGACTCAGTGGTGTTCCTCCCTTAAACACACGCAGGGATCGCAAACTTGCCGAGCGTGGCATGTGCAGATGGTGGGAAAATAGAAGTCATGGTTCTGTTTCTCGCTGGAGATCTGGCTAGTGAGGCCCCGGAGGTTATCCCACGGCCAGTGAGTGAGAATGCTGGAGCTGCGAGAGAGTGAAGATCAGGGTGTTGTGCAGGTATCTCTGTGTCGTCATTTCCAGGAACAAGCTGACCATATAATGCACACAAAGCCAGCCCAAGACCTAACACCAGGTCCCTTTCAGATGGAGACAGGTTGTCAGTCTGACAGCTATCAAGCCAATCAGAAGGGTAAATTAAGGTGTCCTCCTTTTTTTTTCTTTTTTATTTTAGGGGCAAGGGGTAGTTAAAATGCTGATCTCCAAGTGACAGGCTTCTCAGCTGAGAATGAACTGTCACTGCTGCCATCCTCACTCTGGAGCCTCTCCAGAGGAACATGTCAGGGAAACCAGCAGGCTCCTTATAGACCTGCTCGCTCCCTAAGGGCATCCAGGCACAAGTCACGCTGTCTAATCTGTCCCCCGGGACCAGGAGGTTGAGAGCGCCGGTCTGTACCAGCTCCCACTGCAGTGGGAGCCAGGGATCAACTTTCCATTTTTGGAGAAGAAACTCCTTCTCTTCTTAATTGCAGCATTAATAATTAAGTGGGTTCTTTAATGATGTGGGTGTCTCATTGCAGAGTGACATTGGAAACCTACGCACAAAGCACACGCCTTCATCCATATACATGTATTCTGAAAGTTAGATATGAAATCGTTTTTAAAAATTATCATATGCAAAAATTTAAAATAAAAAACAACAAGGGATATATGCGTACTTAATTAAAAGAGGACTTTATTAGCTGGCACTAATTAATGCATATTATGAATTCTGACAAATATCTAAAATTACTCACTTTGGTAAGTAGTTTTGACACAAGTAATTTGTTTAAAACTAGAACTTGGTGGAAAAGTTCAAGCAATTTTATTTTTGCCTGGGTAGCACATTATGCAATGTCTAGGGGGATAATTAACGATTAGTGGTTTAATGACAGAGGCACATTCGTTACCTGTTTCCTAGCTCCTACCAAGACTCATGCTGAGTACATATTCAAGCCTGCTGTGCCTCCATTTCTGAAAGAGCTGACCTCCCACTTACAGTTGAACCCACTTCTCAGATGGGGCTCACTCTAGCCAAATGCCTGCTTTCTGTTCCATCCAAGATCTTGGACGTGAAAGATTCTTCCACAATGGACACTCCCCACTCCTCACAGATAAAGGGAGCCTTCTACTCAGCATATTCTTCATAAACCCTTCTGCATGTGTCCCAGGACAGTGACGGGCCCTGTTATGAGTTTGCTGTTTCAGTCTCTTTCCCAGGAGCTCTGTGGCTGACCAGCAGCTCTGTTCCAAAGCTATCACGGCCTTGCTGGCCCTCTCACTGGCCCTTCTTGGCTGTGGGCTCCTTCATCTGTTCCAGTTCCTTCTCCTTACCCGCAGGGCCCAGAACAGAGCTATACAGTTATCCACATACATTGAAGTGGCCTTATGCACATTCCAGGCCATTTGGAAAAAGGGAGCCTTGGAGTTTAACCTCAAATGATTTAAATTGGCTGTGTGACCAGGAATCTATCCTCCCCACACTGCCCTTTGCCTTGGTCTTTATGTCTACCCAGAGTGGCTCAGTGCCCTGCTCTGGGCGGCATGCTTTTTGTGGGATGGAGGAATGGACTAATTGACCTCCTGGGGCTCCATCCAGTCTGTAAATCTAACTAAGGGAAGGTCACTTGCTTAGCCTCCCACTGTTCTTAACCTAGGTATACTTCCTGGAGGCAAGAAGACAGCCTTGGAATAAGGCTGCAACTTAGAGAATATCCCCTACTTCGTCACACAGATCCAGAGAGGATTCCCCCTCCTTTTTTTCCCCCTTAAACCAAAGTTTGAAGCTAAATCCACTGTGGGCTAAAGGAGGCACTTTAAACTTCACTTGCTTCGAAGTTTAAATGGAAAGACTTGACAGGTATGCTAATGCTCCTCTATTAAGTCTGCAGAAAATGACATTAAAGGTATTGGTTAAAGACACGGCTCAGTGTTTGAGCAGTTTAATGAAGTGTTACACACAAGCTGACCTTGTAGAGGGAAAAGCTTGCGGCTCTCTCTGTGTTTTGGGAGGCCCTGGCCACTCTGTTTGACATCTGAGCTTAACACCAACCCCAGCCTCATTACTATCTGCGAGGTTCTAGGAACTGCCAAGGGGGAGGCCAGCCTTTGCTGGTAAAGTCCAGTGGCAGAAAAGAGAGGTAAAAATCATGGCTCCTGGCCATCAGCTGTGTGAGGCCAGAGGTGCTGGTGTGAATGACAGATTTAATTTTTATAAATGTGGGCAGTGGTCTCCTGGACAAGCCAAAACAGGAGGACAGGAGAGGCCATTGCAGTGGGCAGGGCAGACAGGGCCAGCCTAGTGCATAGGCCAGAGCTTCCAGGTGTCCTCTGATCGTCGTGTGGGCAGGTGGGGTGTGGAAGGGGGTCTCTGCTTGGGGAGGGTGCAGCCCTGCCACAATGTCCAGGGTAAGGTTATTTGAGCATGTAGTAATGCTAAAGAGATGTGAACCTCTAGAAAGGGGGAGGTTCTTAAGACTGCTGCAACAACCCCATTAACTTACAAACTCAACCCTGGCTGGTGTGGCTCAGTGGGTTGAGTGCTGGCCTATGAACCGAAGGGTCACTGGTTCAATTCCCAGTCAGGACACTAGGCCTGGGTTGCAGGCCAGGCACCCAGTAGGGAGTGTGTGAGAGGCAACTACACATTGATGTTGCTCTCCCTCTCTCCCTCCTTTCCCCTGTCTCTAAAAATAAATAAATAAAATCTTTTAAAAAATACTTACAAACTCATTCATTCAGTAACCCATTTTATTGCACATCTGCTGCATATCCCTTCTTTCTGCAACTGCACATATTTATGTTTCAACCACACTGGTCTGCCAATTCCTGGGACGTTCAAAGTTCCCCCCTACCACAGGGCCTTTGCACATACTTTTCCCCGCTGCTTTTCATAAAGGTAGCCACCTTAAGCCTTTTGATATCAGCCTACATATCCTGTCTTTGAAGAAGCAGATGTGCCCATAATAATTAATAGTAATTATATTTATTATACTTATAATTCTTTACCTTTACTTTTGAGTAGCTTATTGTATCTTCAAAGTTCACACATGTGTTAATCCGTTTGAGGTTTCTAGGAATATCTTAAGGCAGATGGAAGATTTGCTGGCTGTCCTTGTGCAGACAAGTAAGCTGAGGCCAACAGCTGCGGTGTGTCCAAGGAGACAGTGCTGGACCCAGATCAGGAATCTAGTCACCTGACTCCCAGACGAGAGCTATTTTTGTCTCTGCAAATGGTGCATATTTCTCTCTTCACTGAGGAGGTGAACGCACATTGAAGGGCCAGGCCTGAGGCACTGCAGCAGGCGAGTGAGCAGCCATGTGACAAGAGCAGCTGCTTTGTGTCAGACAAAGTGCCAGCAGAGCAGAGGCAGGCTGAGGGCAGCCCTGCCTCAGGAAGCATTTCTCTCAGACGGGGCAAGCACAATGTATGCAGTCTTTGCCAAGTCCTTTCCCTTCTGTATCCTGTTCTTTCCTTCTCCTAGCCTATGCTAAGAGTGGCAACCTGCCACCCTCTACTTAGTAAAGTTGGCTTGTTCTAGCAGAATTCTTTAGAGGAAGAGCCATGAGCCAGGTTTTATAGGGAAGAAATTCATTGATCAGTGAACACCTTTTGGACACTTCCTCTTGCCCTCCCGTCTGTCCAGGCTCTAAAAATAATCGTTGACATGATTGAACTTCTGCTTGTGCAGGTTCTGTGCTTAGCCACTTAAACCTATCATCTCCTTCTACCCTCACAACAATCCTGTGAGAGAGGTGCAGTCACAGCCTCATCCTTAAGGTGAGAACATTGGAGATTAGAAAGGTAAATGACTTGTCTAAGATCACAGAGTAACAGGTGGTACAACCTGGCTGTGAACTTGAGGGTGTCTGACTCAGGGTCACCAGGAATCCGGACCCAAATTGTTCCATGCATATTGGAATTAATTGGTGTGAACTGTGCCCCCTTGGAGGTGTGCAGTGCTGGCCAACTCAGGAGACTGAAGGCTTAACCACCATGGTATTCTACTTCCTCCAGTCCCTGCTTATAAGCCCTTTACAAAACAGCTGGAGGAGACTACAGGAAGGCACCTCACTGACCACTGGGCCATATGGTGTAGAACCCAAGAGCTCTGCACCTTCAGAAGAGACAAGGGATCTTTGGGCTAGAGTAGTCACAGAGGGCTTCGTGGAGAAAGCAGTCTGAGATGTCAGATCTCAGAGGGATGCTGATCGCCCTGCACTTCACAATGACCTTATGATAGTTAACATCATGATGAATACTTTTGGGCCGGGATCTATTATAGATATGTTACACAATCTCATATAATTCTTATAATAATGCTGCAAAGTAGATAAACTGGAATTCTGATCTTTTTTGTGCTGTCCTGACTCCATGTCCAATGTGATATAAATAGTAAAAAGAACAAGAACTTCGGATCTAACAGACTCACATTTGAATCTTGTGGGGCTGTTGTGTTGTACAGTTGCAGGCAGGGTATGGGGGAGAGGGTAGCATGCAAAAGGCACAGTTTAGACATGGCAGAAATAAAAAAATTAAGGTTACTGAATGGTCTTATTGATTAACTATTGAACATGATAAAAATGTTGACTTAATTGTACTAAGTGGCGGGTGAGGGTTTTGAAGACTTCGCAAATGGTTGAGTGAGCCAGCTCCAGCCCCAGACACCTGGGTTAAAATCCCAGCTCCGATTTCTGTGCGTTGTGTGACCTTGGACAGGTTCAACCACTGTACTTCAGCTACCTCGTCTCTAAGATGAGGACAACGATAGCATCTCATCATAGGTCTGTTGTGTGAATTTGGAATAACACATGCAAAGTGCTTGGAGCAATGCCTGCCCTCCCATAGTGTATGATGTGTTGGATACTATTAGTAATTTCCAAAGTCTTTTTATTGAAAACTCATCCTGCACCAAACACTGAGAGAAATATATAAATGAACCAGGTCTAATCTTAGCTTTGGGTGTGCACTCATATAATAACTAACACAGCCAAGAACGGGGTCAAGTACCATTTCTGAAGTACTATTAAAGCATTTAGAGAAAGAGATCAGTCCTGACAGGATGGGGTCCATGATGGACAAAGAACGTGAGCTGGTACTTGAGGCATGGGCAGGGTTCTAGCAGATGGGAACCAGGTGATGGGAGGGCAGTGGGCAGCTGCACTGTGCACCACGCCTGTCAACACCAGCGACTCGGGTGTCTAATTCACTCTGCATGACACCTGCTAAGAAGAAAAAGATGTCAGTAAAACTAGCATTGCCATTTCACAAAGCGTACCTCTCCACACTGTATCTAATAAAGATAATTCCAGCATTTTTATGAACACAAGTCCAACCCTATTTACTTTTCTTTGTGGGGTCTCTGTGCAGACCCAGCCTTACTCCACTGCGTCCAGACCTTCCTGCCAAAGGAAGTGCTAAACAAACACCGAATGGCACCCATGCTCCTGGTTTTGAGTCTATAGCGCAGGCCCAGTTAGGAGTGAGACTGAGTAGAAAAGGTTTCTTAAAAGGAAACAGGAGCTGGAAGTCTGGACCGGTCCCCAAACCCACATTGCTCCCATAGCCTAGGAACGCCTCTTCCCTTCCCTCTCCACCCCTTTCCTTTCCTCTCCATCCATTCTCTCCTTGTTTTCTTCCTTCCTTCTTCTCCATTTTAGTTTTGATTTCTTTCCCTCCCCCTCTTCTACCTTCCTCCCTTCTTTCTTTCCTTCTTTCTGGCTGGGTGCTATTTATTTAAGAACACATTCTGCACCCCAGAAACACACCTTCTTCATCCCTACAACATCTTCATCCCTAACCCATTTCATGAATCCAAAGGCTCAACTTCCCTTTTTCTTGGAAGGTGGATGGATAATTCAGCCAGGGGCAGAGAAGACAGAGAAAGAGGGACAGAAATAATCCTTGGGCCAGGAGACTGGCTCCTCTTTTAAGAAGGAAAATAAAGCCAAGAAAGAATTCACTCATAAATGTTTTGAAGGGACATGGTAGAAAGTGTAGCGGTTTTTTCTCTTTCTCCTTTAGGGAAAAAAAAAAAGCTTTTAAAATAAATAGCTGACAGCATCTCTTATTTGAGTAATTCTTTGCCAGTTATAAATGTGCCTCTCTAGAGTGCTTTATTTAGAAGTGGGAAAAAAACACTCTGTATTCTCTAGGATATGCTCAGCATCACCCAGGAGAATAAGGCTCACTCTCTTCCTGGCCCTCCTGATGCCCAGCCTCAGACATTCACATATTCTATAATCTGATCTAGGTTATAAAAATTTTAAAAAAGGAGGAGAGACAGCTGATTCTCCCACACATCTGACATTTCCTTTATGCCTAGTTTAACTTTTTTATGACAGCCTGGGTTAACTCCATCGGAGAATTTCTCTGTTCAAATGAGCTTCGTGTTTCATGTTGGAAAATTTTTCTTTAGACAAACCTGGTAATTTTTCAAGTTAAAATGTGTACACTTGAAGCACTTAGGAAATTTAGGGATCCATTTGATCGGCATATAAATCTGAGATTGTTCATGCCAAAGTTCCTATATCTGATGGCAGTCGTTAAAAGTCATAGAAAGCAATGACATATTTCAACTAGTTTTTAAGCACCCCCCCATACTGTCAGTTGCCTAAGTAATTGATTATACTCACACTCTCCACTTTTTTCCTGGTGACATGCAGGTGTGAGGCTGTGCTTGGATTGTACCAGGTAGCTGGTCTTGGAAAGGGAAAGACAGAGCTGATTTGGAGTCCTTTCTCTTCTCAGTGGGGAGATAGAATTTTCCCCTGGCTGTCAGTAGCTCCTGGGTCCAAGGCCAGGATCTCCTTGCTCAGCCAACTGGCTCGTTGACCTCTGAGCTCACACAGAGTCCTAGAAAGCTGTTGACTTTGGAGTCCAGGACCTGTGTTTGAGCTTGACTTGTTCTTTCCTGACTGAATCACCTTAGGCTGTCTGCTTGACTTCTCCGAGTCTCTGTTATTTCATCTGTAAAAAAGAATTAGCAAAAATGTTTTTGCTACATATAAGTTGTACTAAGTGAGGGAGATAGTGTATGTGAAGGTGCTTGGTAGACAGACTGTTTAATAGCCTGCCCCCTTCAGACCTTAAGTGAGGCCCCCCAGGGGCTGTATGTAAAGTTCAATCCCTCATTTCTACATCATCACACCCTGAATTCCAAAAAGAACTTTTAGTTCAGGTAAATATGTAGGGATAACTAACATCCTCTCTGCAAGCTTGACACTCCCCTGAACCCACCTACTCGTGAAGTTCAGGGACTTCTATGACCCACAAGAGCTGCCTTCCTTGCTCAGACTACATCTTTTGAGATAGGCACACTGATACCATATAAATAATCCCATCCATCAATGTAGTAGTGGGTTTTTTTTTATTTCTAGTTAAACACAGACTGTGGTCCCTGGACCAGCATCATTAGCATTGCCCGAGAGCTTGCTAAGGATACAGATTCTCAGATTTCTACCCCAGACCTGCTGAATCATAATCTGCATATTGACAAGATCCCAGTCAACTCATACACACAGCAGAGTTTCAGAAGCACAGCCCCAGACTGCAGTAATATTACAGGACCGGAGGCTGTGCCAAGAAAGGACCTTCCATCCACTGGACCCCATGCAGTGCTGCCTGGCAAGTGTCAGCTCCTGCAGTAGCAGTTTGGTCATGTGGAGACTCTCCAGCCCTTTTCCTTTTTTTCCCCTCACTAACACATGCTACCACAAGGCCCTAGGTTTGGGTAGAATCAGATATTTAAGGCCTGAGACCAAAGATCAAAAATTTAGCTGAGTTCTGAGTCTAAGAGCATTACTAGGATTCCTTTCATCTCTACTGACCTTAAAGTTTGCATATATCATGTCAATTGGTCGTGCGAATATGTGGATAGGGGAGGAGGCAGGTAGGTATTCAAAGAAGTGAAAAAATCTGCTCAGTGAAACTCATGAGTAGTTGGTAGAGTAGGGGTTAGGACTCTGGTCTGGTCTACACGTGATTTACAAATTTGTGCTGCTTAAATGAAAACTGAATGGAATTTGAAGGGCTTCTTCAACTAATAAAGCTGTGAATTCTAGAGCTATTGGACAGAGAATTGCAGTCGAATCAATACTAAATCAATTAATTTAGTCTTCCAAAGAGCCCTGCCTACTCATCCAGGGCTAGAGGACTGGACTCCTGATGTAGAGTACAAACAGCTGACACTGCTCACCAATCAGCTTGCAGCATTGACTGAGCATCCACTGTGGGCCACACACCATGCCAGGCACTGTGGGGTCAGGGGCGAGAGATACAGCAAATAAATGTGCTTTTGGAACTATGAAGGAGGGTGGTGTCCAAAATGCTGCTCAGTATTCTGTAGAGAGAGATATGTCCAGTAAATGTCTACTCAAGTCTCATGCCAGCAAAAATAAATGGTCTCAACAGATGGGTTTGTGTGCTTTTTTTTTGTTAGAAAATAAAAAACTATCTAATTCAATGACTATTCCTCTTTTACTTCAGTTGCCAGAAATCCCAGAGTAAATCTGCCCAAGTGGTGTAATCTGCTCACTTTAGAAGCCTGAGAGCATCTACCTGCCACTTCTGCCTGCCTTCCCAGCTTCTGTTCCTTTTTGTTCTGTGTTTTGGGGCAAAAGCACTTCAAATCCTTTTCTGGCCATAGGCAGGGCACAAAACACTTACACACAACTTTGAGGCATTGTCCATTTAGTTTTGTGTGGTAGAAGAAAAGCATAAAATAACTTCACAAGGAGTCTGGTATGAAGGCTAGAGGCTGGGACTTAGACCGCAGGGGCTGGGATCTCAAGCATCCCACTGATCTGGTGGGTGATGCTGTACAAATCTTTTTACTTTTTGGGGACACAGTTTTCTCCTTCACAAAATGGTTAAGTTAGACTAGAGCTGAAAATCTGCCATGTAAAAAAGGGAAATAGCAAAAGAACAATAGATGCACATTAGTTACATGCGGAGAGAATAAATGACATAAACATAATTGGGTACTGGGTTCAAGAAGGAAGCTCTCCCAAATTTTTGAAATATTAGTGTATGTGTCTTCATGTGGGGAGAGGGAAAAGAGGGGAGAGCTATTCAGGTTGTAACAGTTCAAAGAAAAATGGCCACATGTTCTTCCCCACTGGCCAAGGCTCGGGTGGTGTCCAAGGGTCTACTTCTCCACTCCTTGATCTGAGTAGGGCATATGACTTTCTTTGGCCAACAGAACAGGGGCTTGAAAAGCTCATGTGTTTTTGGTGTTGCACCCTTGCTGCTTTGGGATCCCAGCCACCCGAACTGGCCTGCTAGATTATGAGAGACACATGGCCCAGTCACCCTTGTTACTTTAGCCAACTACTAAAAGTGTAGTTGGGACCACCAGGGCCAGCCCTTAGCCAGCCCATGTGCACATACATCAGTGAGCCCAGCTGAGATTAGCCTAACCCAGCCCAGACCAGTATTGCCCAGATGTTTCATAATCTGAAGAAATGGTGATTGTTTTAAGCCACCAAGTTTTGGGGTGGTTTATTTTGCAGCAAAAGCTAACCAACAAAACCAGTTCAGAGGATGTGTCTATTTGAAGACATGAGAATAGGAACCAGCAAATTACAGTCGGAGAACCTGCTGGGAAATGGAAGGTAGTTGGGACCTTTTTTTTTCATGTGCAAAGCTGGATGACTTCATACCCTCCCAACTCTTATCCCAGTCCCCACTCTCCTTTTTTTCTCTTTTATCTACCATGTTTCCAGCAGGGGAGGGAAGCAGACATTCCCGTTCTTGGAGCTACACAACTGCTAAAGGGAGAGAGGATTAACAATGGTAGACCAGCCAGGGAAGCAGGACGCCTGATAATTAACCCATCCTCCTACATACCCCGGTTCCAACAAAGGGAACTACACACATTGATCTGACAAAATTATCTGTGCTAATCTCCCAGCCTCTCCCTAACGCTGTTTCTCTCTTGGCCAGCACCTGGAAGGGTCTGTTAAGCCATCACATTCCTTCTTCCCCTGACCCCGCCCCCAGCCCTGTCCCCACTCTCCTTTTCTCTCTTTCTCAAGTTGTTAGCACACAGGCATCACGGAAGGAATCAAACAGGGACAGCTCCTATTGTTCAGCAAAGAGGCAAGAAAAAAATAATCGAAAAAGCAGGGGACTTAAAAAGACCAGAATTATTTCTCAAATAGAATGGGAAAATCTAACATGCCTTATCACTACAGAGAACAAGCACTGTGCAAACGCCCAGGCCTCTGACTGGCATGCCAGTTGTTTTCAATAGCCGTGTGACATTGTCAAAGAACCTGCCATTGTGTTGCTGAAAGGCACTTGCAACATTGCATAAAAATCAGGCTTTCGTGTTACCCTCAGACTAGTCAAAGCTGCTGTTCTTTCTTTCTTTCTTTCTGAAAGAAGAAAGAAGGAAAATAAGAAATGTCCCCAGAATAAGACCTTCAAAGACAGATAAACATTATTTCTGAAAGACATCGGAAACTGGGCACCCAAGCAAAGCCGCCGACTGAAGAGGTATTCTACTTGGAAAAGATGCCAGGGCATCGATGGAGAAGTGAGAAGTAGTGTGGGGACACAGTGACAGGACTTTGATAGGTGGAATTCTTCAGGCTTGACTCTTTGACAATCTTTCTAGATTTGGTCAACCCTCTTGCTGTCTTCTATCTTCTCAGTTACTTCCATTGTGAGCTGTTAAGTAATTTACACATGCTGTTTACCTGGGCCCTATAGGGTCCTTCTAACCCTATCACTTCTCAGGAAGAAAATGAAGCTTACGATCCTTTGAATTCTGAAAGGATCTAATCCATCTGCAGGGACTGTGCTTTTCTCCAACCACCCTTGAATCACACTGGGAAACCCAGAGAGAGCTAACCAAGGAACTTCCTCAGGCTCAATTCTACATTGTGAACAGCCTGCCCTTTTCACAGTATGCCTGGAGCAATCAACACTGACTGTGTGGGCAAAGGGTTGGATTGCTCTCTGAGAGAAATAGGCAAATTTTCTTCCACAGACCAGAGATGCTAGACCTTGAAAAAGTCATCTGGAATGGCAAGGCATGTTCTGCCTGGTCACTGCATTAAGAGACAACTTTTCCATTTTCCTAAAGTCCTACTGCAGCAGAAGGTTAGGTTCAGGAGTCTATGCAGAAGTTAAGAGATTTGTACAAGCACATAAAGCCTATACCATGTTCTAATCAATTGCTGTCCCTTACAGTTTCACAAATTCAACCTTTAAGAAAAGGGAGGAATTTAACTATAATATTGATTTGACTTCCTGTGTGCCACTGTGGAAGGTGAAGGCTGGGAAACCAGTTCTGGGTGGGCAGTCTGGCTGATGTATTCTTCCTAATTGCAAGATTTGATTAGTTCATCTGCTTCTAGATGTCTGGCTATTAACAAATGGCCATAGGTCTGTGCCTGCTGTTCTCAGAGAGAAGCCTGAGGCTGCTGACTTCATCTCACAGAGGGGCGGGTACAGAGGAAAGAACTGGAGACCGGAAGGACGGGACATGGCTCTACTCCTAACCTGCCCCATGCTCTTGGGTTGGCCACTTAACTGTTTGGAGTCTTAGCTTCCTCATAAGTAAAATTTATCTTATCTTATTTATTTATTAATGCCCCACTTGTTTCAAAACGGGTTTAAGGTGGCTTATGTGTAAAATGAAGGGATTAGACTAGATGATCCCTCCTAAGGTATCCTTCTAGCCTTGCATGCTCTGACAGTCTTGCTTGCCACTTGACTTTGCAGAATCTGCAGTTCAATTTCAAGTGAGAAGGAGTTTAGCTGCCCCTCGAGTGTGAGTGATTCATAGTCACGGAGGTCTGTGGGATTGATTGGGGAGATGTGTGATTCGTGCTATGGTAGGTAACACAATGTACTTGGAATTTCACATCAGCAAACAACATTCAGGTATTAACAAATTTCCTATTCACACACCTTTAATAGCAAAGAATTTATTTATGGGAGCAAATTCCAACAAGTTCCCTACAAATGACTATTCTTTTTAAGTATTCAGAAAGATAATGATACAGCCCTTTATCAATTCTCAATCCTGCGGATTCTGTCTGTGACCTCTGGCAGCTCTACCTGTTGCTCACAGGCCACTGGAGCTTGGATTCCGAAGAGCCAGTTTGGAGTACTTGATTCTCTCTCTCTTTTTTTAAAACATTTTATTTATTTATTTTTATTTATATTTTATTTATTTTTAGAGAGAGGGGAAGGGAGGGAGAGAAGGAGAGAAACAGCAATGTATGGTTGCCCCTCACATGGCCCTCATGGGGACCTGGCCCGCAACCCAGGCATGTGCCCTGACCGGGAATTGAACCAGGACCCTCTGGTTCCCAGCCCGCGCTCAATCCACTGAGCCACACCAGCCAGGGCTATTTATTCACTTTTAGACAGAGGGGAAGAGAAGGAGAAAGAGAGGGAGAGAAACATCACTGTGTGATTGCCTCTTGAGCTCCCCATACTGGGGACCTGGCCCACAACCCAGGCATGCGCCCTGACTGGGAATCAAACTGGCGACCCTTTGGTTTGCAGCCTGCACTCAGTCCACTGAGCCACACCAGTCTGGAGCACTTGATTCTAAGAGAGACACTGACAAATGGGAGTTTGTCCTGAGAGGTGTAATCAGGGAAGAAAGGTCTGGAAAGTCTACCTTCTGTGGAACAATAGGTGAAGCTGGTGGTGTTTAGCTCAGAAAAGAGAAGACTTCCCAAGTTTGCAAAGTTGCCATGATGAAGAGAGGCCCTGGGGGCCACTGTGGAACTGTCGCAGCTGCCCATCAGTGGCCTTGGGTGTCTAGGGAGGTGGGGGGCCAGAACCACTGCAAGTGTCAACCGGAGGTTGGAGAATACCTGCCAAGAGCTACAGCAGTAATGGATGCCTCATTTTGTCCAATTTAGCAAACATGTGTTGAGAATCTACTAGTAAACAAGCTCTGCTATGAGGTAGGTACAGTGGAGCTACAAAAGTGAACGACTCTTCACTATTAATTAGAATTCTTATGGTTGCAAGCAATAGAAACCAACTGAAGATTTTAGTAAAAATATGAACATTAATTAAAATAGTGCAGGGATGACCTTTACATAAAGGTACAAAGGTGTTGCTGAAGCAAGCCAGAGTTGCAGGATTCATATTTTTGCTCCCTTCTGCATGTATTTTCATTCTCCTTCTCCCAGGAACCAGCTTTGTCTTCTTCTCCTTCCCTCGTAGTTGAAAACATGGCAGTTGACATATTGCAGGTCTAACTTCCTCTGTATCTCAGTTCCTCATTTTCCAGGAAGGGACACTAATTGGTCCAACTTGGGTTAACTACCGACAAGCATTGTCCCTGGAGGGCACTGCTGTCACCTGTGAATTGGATTTAAGTTGGGACAGTTGCCAGAAAGGGGTAAAGATGAGATAAGAAAGCAAAGAATGTTCACTACAGAGACACAGTTCTTGAACTCAAGGAGATGACAGTCTAGCAGAGGAAGCGGGCACATGAAACATGAACTCTAGTATAAGACTGAGTGTGGCACAAGCTGGAACAGAGATGTCTGGTCCAGGTGGCGCATGGGAGGGAGGAATCCTGACAAACAGCAGGAAGGCTTCGTGGCAGAGAGAGCATTCCAAGGAGGCTGATGGTAGTTTTTTGTTGTTGTCAATGGTGGCGGAGATAATGACTTTTTAATTTTATAAATGATAAATAAATACACTCTTCTTAATAAAAATATGGACCATCTCCTCGTAGTTATTCATGACATATATCCTTCTAGACTATGTCCATATATGTAAATTAATGTAGATGCCTTAACTTGTATAAAAAATATAAGGTTCTTTTGCACATGTTTTACATAAATAAAATATTACACATATTATTTTACAACTTCCATTTTTCAGTCAGTAATACTTGAAGGACTATCCATAATGGTGTATATTAGAATTTATTCTTTTTAACTGATGCATATTATTCTCTCATATGACTATAATATAACTTACTTGATTTTAATATAATTTATTCCTCTCTTGACAGGAATCTGGGATGTTCTCTACTTCTCAGTTAAAAACGATGTTGTAATAGACATCTTTGTACGTTCTTCTCTGTGCAAGTGTTTCTCTAGGTACAGAGACGTGAAATTGCTGGGTCACAGTACATGCACACTTAAAACATAAGGACAGCTAAAAAACTGGATTCCAAAGCAGCTTTTCAAACTTATTCTCCATCACCAGTATACGAAAGTGCATTTTGCAACATTCGCACTTTACAACTATTTGTTATTCCTGGGAGGGAAAAGGGGCATCTCATTGTTGCTTTGATTTTTATTTTCCTGATTACTAGTGTGCCCTTCCAGAAGGTCTCTTATGCCAGGCATATATAGATATATTTAAATATAAGTATATTTATAAATGTACAAAAATTTATATTTAAAATATATTATATATTAAATAGATTTTAAATACAATATATTAAATATATTTTAAATTTATATTAAAAATATAGATATATTTTAAATTTATATATATATATTTAGATTCTAGTCTATCAACCTGTTTGTCTATTTATGAGCCAACACCACAAAATTTTACTGTTTAAATACTATAAATTTATTGTATGTTTTGTTATCTGAGAGAGCAAGTATCCTTTCCTTTTTCTTTCTTTTAATTATCTTGATTTTCTTGTTATTTACTTTTTAATATGGATTTCAGAGTTAGCTTGTCAAGTTCTATGAAAAATCATGTTGGAATCGTGATTAGAAGTGCATTAAATATTTATAGATCCATTTGGGGAGAATTGATATCTTTGTAATATTGAGCCTTCTTTATCAGTAGCATGGTAAATGTCTTCATTTTTCCCGGTTTTCTTCTATGACAAAAATGTCTGAAATACTCTCAGGAAGAAGAAGGCTGTTCTCTCTGCCTTGTCTGCTGTGTGCCAGCATCACCTCAGACTGACGGGTGAACTTTGCACTATCTCAACCTTCTTTTCCCATGTTCTAGGACCCTCCAGGAAATCAGTGCAAAGTTAGTTGATATGTAAAATGAGACTCTTATTCTAGGGTTACTCTGCATCTCTAAGAAACAGTCTCATTCGAATATACAACCCTAAGTCACTTGGGCAAATACTTCCTTTTATATTCAGAGTGTCAGAAATCATGGGAAATCTTCTGAGGTTAGGTATTTAGGAGGATATGATCATGCATGTAGTATCATAAGCTAAGCATAGTGATTTAAAGACTTTAACAGATATTTAATGAATGATTACCATGGGGGCCAGGAACTGTGTCAGCTACTGGGACACAGAGGGAACAATTCAGTATCTGAGGATGCAGAACTAGAGGTCACAGACACATGAACAAGTAAGGCCGAGGGCAGTGCACAGGGACCTATGGAGTCACAGCCTAGGAGGCAGAGCTCACTGAGATTCAGCCAGGGATTTCTGGAGAGGGTGAAGCCCGGGCTGATTCTTGATGAAGAAATAAGATTAAGCCCAGCAAAGAAAGGTGGAAAGGGCCCTCCAGGGAGAAAGAGAAGCATACACAAAAACACTGAGATGCAAAACTCCTCAGGTTTGAAGCAAAGGAATTGTAAGCAGTTTAGCATAACTACACAGTACAATGCAGGGGGGTTTGGGGGGAGGCAGAAGACAGCTCAGGAGGTAAGCAGGGGTCACAGAGCATGAACTTTTTCTTTTCTTTTGTAAGTAGTTGAGAGTTATTGAGGGTTTTTTTGGAGCCTGGGAATAGCTTTGTCAGAAATGTTTATTAAGTCACTCACTGGCTGAGTATAAGGATTTTATGGATATGAGACCGAAATCAAGGAGACCATTAAGGAGGAAGTGCAATGGTCCAGTTCAAGGATGAGGTTGACCTGAACTAGGGCAGAGAGAAGAGACCGTGTCCTGAGCAGCCTTGTGGCACAGTGGTGAAGCACACAAGCTCTGCAGTTGCTGAGCCTGGATTCTTGTCCCCACTGAAATAGAGACTTGGGCAGGATTTTTTTTCTTGCTCTAAGCCCCAAATCCTCATTTCTAACATAGAAATAATAATAGCAATTTCATTGATTTATTGTGAAGTCTAAATGAGATAACAAATGCCTGGCACATAGCAAATGCTCAATAAACACTTGCTGAGGACATGCTGACTAGGGTGACAGAAATCACTGACTTCATATTTCAAAGGAATTAGTCTGTTTGGCATTATTTTAAAGTAAGCACAGGTAAAGTGAAATTAAAGCAGTTGCCTTGTTTGTCCTAGAGGAAAAAGGTTTGGTAGACTAAACGATAGAAAATAATACTCTTTAGGGTATCCAACAGTAATCTTTGTAAGTATCAGCAGGTTTTGAAACAGTGGCCTTGGTTTATGGCCACTGTAGGAGACAGGATTAGATTATGGCCATGGTCCTGGAGATAACACACAGGCCTAGACTTGTGGGAAGGAGAAAAATGTCCTGCTTTCCATGAATCTCAAGGGACCAGAAGAGCCACACCATGTGATTGCCAGGGCAGGCAGGAAATGAGAGTCAGGATGGAGTGGGAGGAAACATGAACTTTGACTCAGAAAACCTGAGTTTGGATTTTGGTTCTGCCACAATTATCTGTTCTGTTAACCTGAGTATGTTTTATAATTGCTCTATGACTCAGTTTCCTCATTCATAAGAAGGCAATGATAAATAATAATAATAAGGATATATAATAGCTTACCTCACATAGTTAAATTCAAAGGAGATGGTAGAGATATGAACATCATTAACTATAAACAGTGTTTGGATGTTAGTTATTATTTTGCTAAGTGAAGGTGGGGCCCTGGGGCAAGACTTGGTATCTGGGAGCTGCTGCACACAACAACTCAGCAAGTGTCAAGTCAAGGAAAGAATTCAATTATTGCAGCATGTAATTTTCTGTTTGCAAATCTCATATTGAGTATGTAATTGAATCAGAATAAAGAGATCCAAAGGCAGCAGGCTTGGGATAAGGCTTTGGAACTGCACTCCTGTGAAGCCAGGATGGGGGGCAGTGGCTGCTGGGGGCTGGCAGGGGAGCATTGAGGGCATGGAGGGCAGAGGGCCAACCTGGTCCTGACAGCCAGAGCACTGCTCCCCACTTTCCTTGGCTCCCCTAAGACTTGTTTTTCTCAGATACAGAGGCTCTGCAGCCTGGAAGGCATCTCTAAGGGTCACTCACCCTTGGCTGGCCATCTCTTTCTCCTGTGCTGGGACAAGAAGGCCATACTGCCCTAATCTGAAGGTTTCTTCCTGCCTCACCTCAACCCACCCTTTGCTCCTCCTCACAGCCCATTGCTGCTTCCAACAGAGCACATATAAAGCCAAGGAAGCACTCCTTGAGGAAGGACATCAGAGACTATGTCAGGGGTTAAGGGGTGCTTGGAGTCAGGTGACTAACAGTTCTTGTTCCCCAGGAACTGTTCCAGTCTCAGGACTGAGGGCAACTCCTCCATTCTGAGCACATTAAGTTGTTGGTCCCCCTGATCTGGGGAGAAGGTAGATTTCAGAAAAACAAACAGTGAGACTTAGGGAATCAGGCAGAAACAAGGAAAGCAAATGGCCTGCTCTTAGATTCTGTCAGTCAACATGCTCCCCAAGGCCTGGAGACAGCACCCCTGCCTGTATAGGTTGTGGAGGAGGACATAGTTGCTGTGGCTTTCCTGAAGTGCTGATGGAAGGACAGAGGGGAAGGAGGGAAGGAGGGGAAAGTCTGCCTCCCAGTTTTCTTTGCACTTGTCTCTCCCCAAGGCCCAGCCCCTTGGACCCAGCTTGCACTGACTGCTCTCGGCAATCCCCTCATATGCCAGTGCCCTGGTATCCCCTCCCCAGCTCTAGCCTCACACCTCCTCTCAATCTCCTCTGGCAGCCTGCTGTAGCCCTTCTATTCCTCTCCAACCCTGGGGGGAGCCAGCGGGATTTGGCAGTTGGTCCAAGCCAGGGAGACTAAGAGATTGAATTCCTGCAAAGAGCCAAGAGCAGGTTGGAGTCCAGCTGCCTAATGACATTTCCAGAGCACTAACAATCCAACTCTAAGACAAACAGCCAGCAGCGCTAGGAGAGAAGCAGACTGGCAGCTAGGGGTGAGGAAGGCAGGGGAGAGAGGAGGAAAGAGGGACTGAGAGAAAGACAAAGTGAGAAAAAAACACAACATACCCAATCCAATGGCCCAGAATCTCTCCCACATCTGCAGAATCAGAAACACTTATTAATAGCCAGCAAAAGGCAAAGAGGAAGTGTCTCATTGTCTGCCGCTGTCATTCCTCACTCTGACGAGCACTTAAAATGTCAAGACCCCTTTCAGCAGCTATGCACAAGCAATCAAGGCCTCTCATCGGTCACTGTGATGTCTCAGCCACTGCGCCTCAGTCCTTAGGACTATTTCCAGGCTGTGTTTGGAGGCAGGTGTGGGAGAGCACACAAACAAGTGCTGTTTTTGTGAGGACAGCCGGTGTGGAAGGGTCCAGGTGGGGTTGGGGGGTGGTTTCATCTGCTCTGGGAGGTGGGAGAAGGTCAGTCACCACCCTGGACGTGTAGAGGGTGGAGAGTCTGGACAGGGGCGGAGGTGGACAGAGGAAGGTTTACCTTGTTTAGAGGGTAGGAGCAGTCAGCTGCCATGGAAAGGACATTCCATACAAACCTTTTTGACAACAAAGGATTATTTCTTGGAAGTGGGGGTTCTAGTTGATGGTGTCAATTTTGAAGGCAAAGTAAGATAAACAGGCTGTTACTGCAGCAGATGGGGTTTAGGTGGGCTAGAAGGAAGGATTCCCTGATTCGTAGCAGTAGTTATGAAGCTGAACTGGGCTGGAAAATCACTTTCCCTGAGGACAGTTACCTGCTATTACACTCCCTATAATATCCTGATGTACATGGTAGAGCTGGGGTGGGGGTGTAGAATAAAGGAGGGAACTGCTGAAATACAAGGCTTTCTCCTGAAGGTGGTATGCCTTATTGTATTATTCTGCTGGGCTGTGGTAACAAAGTACCACACATTGGGGAGCTGAAACAATAGAGGTTTATCATCTCATAGTTCCAGAGTCTAGAGTCTGAGATGAAGGTGCCCACCGGGCTGGTTCCCTGTGAGGCTGCAAGGGAGTTGGTTCTACGCCTCTTGCCTAGCTTCTGGTGGATCTGGCAATCTTTGGCATTCCTGAGCTCATGAAAGCACCAGTCCAGCCTGTGCCTTCCTGTTCATGTGGTGCTCTCCCTCTGGGCATGTCTGTTTCCAAATTTCTTTTTTTAATAAGGGTACCAGTCATATTGAACTAGGGGCCACCCTACTCCAAGATGACCTCATATTAACTAATTATATCTGCAAATTAACTAATTATAACTAATTATATCTGCTTCTAAATAAGGTCACATTTTGAGGCATACTAGATATGAGAACATGTGGATATTGGGGTGACACAATTCAATCGATAACATGTGTCAGTCAAAATGAAATAAACCATCAGGAGGGTGACCCAGAAAGCCAGGAGTTAGACAAAGAATTGCAGCCTCTTTTTCTTGGCACCACAAAGATGCATCCTTATTATTTGTTTCTGCTGGAGGAGTCAGGATTTGCTTCTCCCACTCAGATCTTCTCCATCGCCCCCTCTTTTACTCCCCAGAGCAGCAGACAGTCCTGGATGGCAAAGCTGATGGAGCACACAGTCGCCTTATCTTAAGGGAACAGCTAGTGCCCAAAGCATCTGACTACCAGAAACATAAGGAGGACCGGGACATACCTCCAAGTTCCCCACCGCACGTGGTGAATATGTTCACTTGGTGAATATGTTCACCTATGAAAGGAAAGAAAGTAAAATCATTTCCTATTTTGTTTTTTGCTGACTTGACCATGACACAGCCTGGGGATCTGGTTAATGCTCAAAGAAAAATTAGTCTGTTGCTCAACATTCTCCATAATGTCCATCCAATTCAATTAGTTAATAGAATCATGAAATGTCAGTGCTGAAAGTGTAGAGATAATTCAGTCTGAGCCCCTTGGTTTTCAGATGAGGAAAGCAATGCTGAGAAAAGGTAGAGTTGCCCCCATACATGGTGCATGTTCCGTGTGTAAACACTCAGGTTTGAGGGTTCCCAGTCCAGTGATCTTAATTCATCTGTTGTAACCAGGGTCCATGCAGAACACTGTCCTGGATGAGGCATAGTTGGGTGTAGTCTCGAAAGACAGAGCCACTGCCCTCAGGGAGCTGACTGGTGGGAGAAACCAGGGTGAGGGGCCACTGCTGTTTATCTCCAGTGGGCAGTGCTCGGTGTAAGCTCCTCTCTCCTGTATGTGTTACCTATTTCCCCTTGTGCCTAAAGGCTGGGCTGCCCTTTAACACGTGGCCCAGAATATCTGAAGATGACTAGTGGGTGTGCACAGACGCAGACTCAGGCCTCATTGCCCTCCCTTAAAGAACTGAGCCAACAAAACAGAACACCTGTGAGCAGGACCGGCACCCCACAACCTGGCCCAGGCTTCTTGTTCTCTCATGGTCAAGTCCTCTAGCTTCCTCCTCACTCAGTCATGAACTGGGCAAGGGGCCAGGAGTGGGCATTTGAGATGACATGAAGGCATGCCCAGGGCAGCCGGCCCCAGCTGTGTTGCCTGCAGTTCCCTGTCTCCTCTTCCCCAGGCCAGGGCTGGTGCAGTCAGCTTGTGTAAATCTCAGCTTCCCCCCACACCTGGTGTTCAGTTAATCCTAGGGCCAGGAGATTACACCCAAAGATGAGCAGGAGGACATTCATGGTCACTGAGCTCTCTGCATTTCCAGGAGCCTTGGGTCCTGAGTGGATTTTGGGGAGAAAAGGGGGTTTGGAATAGTTGGTAGGTGGACTTCCTTCTAGGTTCCCCCTGGAGACTGAGAGGGAATTGGACTCTCATCTTCTTTTTTTTTTTATTAATTTTTTTTGTTTAATTACAGTTATTTGCAGCCTCTCCCCTCCCCCCTCCCTTCCCCTCCCGTCCCACCACCCCAACCTCCCTCCTCCCCCTTAGTTCTGTCCATGTGTCCTCTATAGTGATTCCTGAAAACTCTTCTCCCCATTGTCCCCTCCCCCCTCCCCTGTCTATTGTTAGACTGTTCTTAATTTCAGCGTCTCTGATTATGTTTT
>PVJI01024189.1:0-22332 GCA_004026765.1 Micronycteris hirsuta
GGCTATTGTTAGACTGCTCTTAATTTCAATGTCTCTGGTTATGTTCTGCTTGCTTTCTGCTTTTGTTGATTATGATCCAGTCAAAGGTGAAGAAGGAGCTTATACCCTTTGCAACAGCATGGATGGAACTGGAGAGCATTATGCTAAGTGAAGTAAGCCAGGCGGTGAGGGACAGATACCATATGATATGATACTTCTTTGCCAGCAACACTTGCTACTTTGCAGTCAGCAAAGGTATTGGGTGCGTGTAAGTCAGCAGAGCCGCGTGCCCTGCACCTGCTTCTCACCAGTGAACCACGTGGGCACGCCTTTGCAGAGCACAGAGCATCCTCACAAACCGTATCTCCTTAAACTTAACTTGTGCTGCAGTCTCATCGGGTAAGTATCTTCTACGCCTGTGCGCAGAGGCGAACCCGGAGGCCCCGGCAGGGGGGCCACCGGCCTGAGGTCGCTCAGCCAGGGAGATGCAGCCGAGGTTACACAGAGGGTGTGACCCTCCGGGACAGCGCAGAACCGTTCAACGTCAGGCACTTGCCGAGCAGGTGTGTCTGCGTCCCGATGGCCCGGACCACCCAGCAGGCCTGCCGTGGGGGTGTATGGAAAGACGGATGGATTTCTGGTTCACGAAGAAGGTGAGGCCTCTCTCAGAATCAGCTTCGCTGACAGTGTGAGAGGAGCGGTATCCTGTCACAGGTGGACACCGTGTAACCCTCGGGCATTTTCGGATTTCAAACAGCTACGGATAGAACCGCGGTGCCTGCAGCCGGGGTTGCACCAGACACACCGAGTCTCCTCGCCTGCGGACCCGCTTTTCCTGCAGGTTTCCGGCCGCACCGCCCCGCCCTGGCGGAGCAGCAGGCTCCTCCGTGCACGGAGACAGATCAGCACCGACTCTCAACACCCGCGCAGACGCCGCCGCCACCCAGATGGACCGTTTCAATGTTAACATGAAAATATTTAAAAGAGCAGCCGAATGCCACTCAGAGGATTAGCGACACAAAAGAGCCAGCAGGCGTTTATTTTTGGAGAAGCCGTTTTTTTCTGTACGCCACTTGTACATTTTCAATGCAGCCTTGCGGCTTACCCAGGAATTCCACTTTCTAAGCAAGAGGCGGCGCGTCGAAGGTGAGCACGTAAACTCAATCATCCTAGCCTTTCTTCGCCAAGGCGGCCTCCGTGCCTCACACCGCGGGGGCCTCTCCACCCCACCTGACATCCCCGCGGGCCGCCTGCCACAGGCCATCCTGCGGGGCAGGGCGTGGGTTCTCCACACCAAGCAACTGTTACCCCCACTGCCTGGCTGGGGGCTTGGCCACGAGACTTCCCCACCTCAGGCACCGCACTTCTGACTTGATTATGAGCACGAGGCGCCCACGACCCCTCCCTGGGGTTCAGGCATTCGCCGGAGTGGCTCGCGGAACCCAGGAAAGCAGTTTTCTAAACCCTGCTGCTTTATCACTAAGGGTCTTTTAAAGGGGACGAAGGAGCAGGGTGAGGTCTGGAAGCGTCCCGAGCACCTGTGGAATGGGGGCACCCCACCCTGCTGTACTTGGAAGTGCTTGCCTACGGCTGAGCTTTCTGAACCCCACGCTGTGGGGATTTTCACGGGGGCTCCCTCGGGAGAAGGGGCTGCATTTCCACAGAATGGAGAGTGGCGGCTGACCAGCCCCACCCAGGAGCCCACTCAGAGTCACCTGAGTAGAACGAAGACCCTCCCCTCACCCAGGAAATGCCAAGGGAGCTAGGGGCCCTCCATCAGGAACGGGGGCAGCTGTCCACAGGGGTGGGCAACAGTGGGTGGGCAGTTGCAATGAAAATAAATAATCCAACGATTGATAACCAATAGTACAAGAATAACCCCTGTGCTTTGCATACTCACAACTGTAAACCTACTTTCGCTGCCCTGTGTGTGCGCATTTCTTACTGTTTCCCAGGAGGGAGAACAGCCGGACGGACCGCAGACTGCAGTGCAGACGCCGTGGGGACTGTCACGGAGGGGGTGCACTTTTCAATACGACAGATGACTTAGAAAACCACAGCTGAGGGGAGACGGGGCACCTGAGAGCTAAATTGGAAACAGTAATGTGAACTCAGTTTCCCAGAAGAGAACATGTTGTTTCATTTTTTCCCTCTATAAACGACCTGGCCCAACAGCGTCAGCAACCCCGTGACCAGGCCACCTGTCCCTGTGTGTCGCCAGGGCCGACGTTCGTTTCCCACACGTTTCTCCTGAAAGGGGGTCCACGTTCTCCGAGGGCAGCTGGTGCCCTGCTGGGTACCTTGTCCTGTCAGGGGGTCCGGGACAGCAAACTGTGCCACAGAACAATGGGGCCCCTGAGCCCCTGGGCCGACGGCCAGCGCGTTCCCATAAATACACTCGTGCTGAGCAAGCGGGGGTGACCCAGGCGTCGAGAATGAAACATAACTGTGGCTCATCAGAGCAAGTTCAATGCAATGATTCTCTCCTGATAACAAGGTAACAAACGGGGAAAGTTAACAGCAAGTTCAACACAATGATTCTCTCCTGATAACAAGGTAACAAACGGGGAAAGTTAACACGACGTGAACCGGCAGGTGGTCCTGCAGCAATAAATGACTATAAATATGGATGCGGGTTTGTTTTTGACTGGTTATAATGGTTACAGGGGAGAGTGCGTGTGGGTGTGTTTTTTCTACTTATCCTTCTGCACCTCTGTCCGCAGGTGCCGATACTCGCCCTGTTTGAGTAGAGAAGGGGAGATGAAGGAACTATGAGTCGACCGGGTATTTCCAAGGAACTTTGGAACTAGATCCCCAAATCGGACAGACTGATTATGGTCACGGGGAGTGACCAGGTGAAGGAGGTTCAATCCGTGGTCACCCTCAGTGACCGAATAGAAAGAGGGTTCAACCGCCTTTGGAGATGACCAGTCAGCCAAATGTCCTCGGACAGCTAGACGACCCAATCCAATACAGTTCTGACGAGGCTCAGGTGAGTCGCCAACAGCACTGGCAAGGCAGAATAATTAACGGTACGGTGCTGGCCATGCCTCATTCCGGGGAAAGCGTAGGCTACAGGTAGCTACACCTGTGGGAAAGATGCAGGTAAAACCGCACCACCAATTCAGCAGATACAGGTTTATAAGGGACCTCGCCACCGGGCCAGTGGCTCTGGTTCAAGTCACCTCGGGATAAACGTGTGTCCTACTCACAGCTCAGAAATCAGCGGTTCGTAACCCCGGTCCTACACCCCAGAGGGGCTGGGAAGATACTGGGGGTGTTCTCTTTGGGGGAGGGGATGTGGGGGGAACTAGCAAAGATTTTGTAATTCTGGGAAGACATCGATATAAATTCTACTATAATTTATAAGTTAAATCCAACGAATATTGTTGTAACCCCGTGAAGGTATTTAAGGCTACCTCCAGAAATAGTGAAGAAATAAACCAGAGCACTGTTGACAACGGGTGGTTCAAGTGCAGCTACAGAAAGGAGTTTAGTCAACGCTGTTGCGATGGCTGTTTGGTCTGCGCTTTAAGGTTGTCAGAGGCCCATCAAGTTTCTGCCGTAATTCGCACTTCCTCTACGAGGTTAATGAATTGCATCTGTAATAAACACTAAGTATCACATTTGATGTTTTATGTTTCGACTACTGAGTGTATACATTTACTAAATCGAGTACATTAGACACTACAGGTAGAATTTACTTTCCTCTCTGCCAAGTAAGTCCCAGGAAATCAAAGAATCCACCAGTCGGAACAGCTCACACAGGCGAAGCCGTTTCCGGAGCTCGCACTGCGCGCCTGGGCCTGGGTGCGTCTAGGCCTGGCCGCGTCTGCAGCCTGCACGCGCAGCTGCTGTGCCCGACTCCTTGCAGACCTTCTGGGGCAGCTGCTGTCACGCTGCTCAGGTGCTGATTTCCCGTGACAGCACGTGACCCAGCGGGTCATACAGACGCAACTGTCCAAGGAGACTCCCTGTGGGCTGACTCGGCCACCAGAACTGCGGATGGGGACATAATTTTTTAACAAAAGTAACAGAATCAGTGGATAATATTTTTAAATAGAAGAATTTGCCATGTAAATGTAGATGCCGAAATGTGTATTTTTAGGTTCTCTTGAAATAATGGCAGATCTGCAAAACAGGCTTTGACGTGACAAAAATGCATAGCGTGCAGTGACGGCTGTCCCCGGAACGGGGCTCTCACGTCCAGTTTGTCGCTATCCCCACCCGGCCAAACCCACTGCCTTCCATGACCCGTCTGGCCCCATGTGCACGTCAGGTGCTCTTTCCACTGTGACCTTGAGGTGCTGATGTCCGCTGCACGAAGACCCTCAGGCACTGCCTTCTCGTAGAAGCCATTGTCCAAGGCAGATTTCGATACCACCAGGCACGACGTGGAGGTGGACACTATTTTGGAACTTCAAGGACCATGTTGTCCCACTTCTCAGCTGCAGACTCTAGAATGGTGAGGTCACCAAGCAACAAGTTTTCCCGACACAGAACACTTAGACATTAAGCAAAGGAGAAAGAGCCAGCAAAACCCCTGCAAATAGCAGCAAAGAAGTCAGGTGAAACCAGAAGAGCCCATCCACACATCCACCCCTCCATCCATCCACCCCTCCATCCACTCATCCATCCATCCATCCATCCATCCCTCCATCCACTCATCCATCCATCCATCCATCCATCCATCCCTCCACCCATCCACCCCTCCATCCATCCATCCATCCATCCACCCATCCATCCATCCATCCACCCATCCATCCATCCATCCATCCCTCCATCCATCCATCCATCCATCCCTCCATCCATCCATCCCTCCCTCCATCCATCCCTCCATCCGCCCATCCATACATCCATCCATCCACCCATCCATCCACTCATCCCTCCCTCCACCCATCCATCCATCCCTCCATCCCTCCATCCATCCATCCATCCATCCCTCCATCCCTCGATCCATCCATCCACTCATCCCTCCCTCCACCCATCCATCCCTCCATCCCTCCATCCATCCCTCCATCCATCCCTCCATCCACTCATCCATCCATCCCTCCATCTATTCATCCACCCATCCATCCATCCAAAGGTGCTCTGCCAGGTACACAGGTCCCTCATAACTTTCCTGAATTCGTCACTTGTTCCCAAGTGCCCGTTCTGCCCCAGGCACTGGGTGTACAGCAGTGAACCAGACGCATGGAATTCCTTTCAGCCTCTCAGACCCTGAATGGCAAATCACACCAATTATTTAAACTGCGGTAAATGTGATAAAGAAAAGAACAAAGGATGCTGTGAAAACGTGTGCCTCTCTTTAAGGACTGAAGGCAGGCTTCCTTGAGGATATGACATGAGTGGACTGGGCATGGACGGCGGGCCACCCTTCCCAAACCCTGGTCTCCTTCGCTGTCGTCCACTTGCCAACCAAATAAACCATAACACGAGACAGTATCAACTAAGAACGCAGCACATGCTCAGCTTTGTGGTCAGTGCTTCACGCAGATCAACTGCTTATCCCTCGTGCCAGTCCACGTCAAGGCCAACATGCTTCCTGTCCCCGCGACGCAGATGGGGACACAGGCACAGAGGGGGAAGGGCGTGCCCCACGCTGGAAGGCCACAGCCAACGCTCAGACCCAGGCCTGCCCTTCCTTGCAGCCGCCCGCTCCGCGCAGACCTGCTGGTGAAGGAGCCACGCGTCCTCTGAACAGGTCAGCCTGGCATGTTAAACACGCACACGTGCGCACACTTGCATGCACAAACATACATCGGAGCATGCACAGCTCTCTCCCCCGAAACAAGCGCCAGTGTACCTTGGAGCACTGTCAGGGCCAGGCGTGGTCGGGCGAGGGCGGGAGCAGTCCTCCCGCGCTGCCTTTTCAGGAAGGACGCACTCGGGTCAGGACACACTGCGCGGTCTCCAACGCCGGACGGCCATTTTCGGGGGCTGGGTATCCCCGCCTGGTGTTGCAAAACAGCGAACCCAGGGATGCCCCCGGCTGCTCGCCCCACAGTGTGCCCTGTGAGTGTGGAAAACCGGCCAACGTGCTGACGGACAGAAAGAAATGTAGCTCTGCAGACAAGTCCTTCCCGGTTCGGCTCAGCGCGGGAAAAGGAGTCGACGGGAACCTGGGCCTTTCCGGGGAAATTACAGGCTGAGAAAAGAGAAGCCAGGCGCCTCTCTCTGGGGCGCTGCCGACCTTGGCCGAGAAAGCCGGAAGATGGGCTTTTACGCAGTCGAATTATGGAGTCGGAGAAAGCTTTCTCCCTCAGCCAAACGCGAGGATGACCCTCTGGGGCACGTGGAAGCGGGAACCTCGTTCCCTTCCCAGCTCTCGCTCAGGCCACGCTCCCGTGGCCTGTCTTAACCCTCCGACACTCCTGCTCCCCGTTGGCGTGGAGTCTGGAGAGGTTCTGTGGCAGAGCCTGGGTCCGGACCCCGAGGCTTTACACCCTGTGCTGCAGGAGGAGCGGGCGGGGCCAGAAGGGCCTCAGGGCCCCCACCATGCCGTCTTCTCTCCCCTCCAAGGCCTAGGGCGCCTCACTCACAGGAGCTGAAGTTTCCACGGCATCTTTCGGAGTTGGGAAACCTGGCCCAGTTAACACAGGACAACACGTACACCCTTTGCCTCCATGTAAGGAACACGTGGGAGGGTTTCCAGGAAGCTGAAGCAGTGTCCTGAACAATCTGGTTGTTGTTTGGGGGTTGCCTTTTTGCGCATCGAGAGAGCGGAGGAACAAGAAAGTTCACGTGTCTCGTGTGCTATGACGTTGCGTGCTAAATGAAAGCCAAATTTCGTAATCTTCCTTAATTACAGCGGGGCTTGAGCTTTCAAAAGGACAATGCCTGTAGCAAGATGTGTCCCGAATAGGAAGCGTTACGTGTTGATGATGCATTAAATCGTCCTTATAAAACGGAAACGCACACCTTCCAGAGCACACGGAAGCGTGCCCGCAGCTTTTCACTCGTACTCTGCGGAGGAAAGGCAGATTTGCTGAACCTCAAACACCATGCACGGAGCTCAAGGGAAGAGGCTCATGGAGCCTGCCCTGGGGAGCCCTGGGGAGCCCTGGGGGGCTCTGTCTCGTCGGCGCCCCACCTGCCGCATGTTTGCTGAGGGCCCACCGGGGCCAGACTCCCCCGGGCCCTGAGGGTGCAGTGGGGAGGGAAGTGAGTCTCTCTTGTGCGGGGAAGATGTTCTTTCCTGGGAAGCAGCACAGGCAGAGTAAACGAATGTGCAGTGACATGTCCAGGAGGGACAGTTCTCTGAAGTGGCTACAGCAGCGGAAATGGAGGGGTTGTGCGGGCAGGGAGGGGCTGGCGAGTGAAGGAAGAGGGTGATGTTGGCACTGTCACTGTGGGCCCTGGGGGGAGGGGACAGGGAAAGAGCACTGGTTACGCCCTTCCAAGCAAGGGCCCGTCTTTGGCGGAGACACTAAGAGCTGAAACCAGACAGGTCCGGGGACAGGGGAAGGCCCGAGAATCCGAGAACTGGGACAGAGACTGTGGCCCTGTTTGCGGAGGCCAAGCCTGTTGCTTTATCTGGAGACAGGAAAGAACAGGGGCAACGGAGGCAGAAAGACCAAGTTCAAGGCCTTCTTAGCTGAGTGAGCTCAGGCAAGTCACTTCGTCCCTCAAGGTCAGCGTGCTCGTCCATCACGGAAAGTTCTAGACCGATCACAGGAACCGCGGGTGCCGCGTCAGCTCGGTGCGTGGCTCATGAGCACGACTCTGTACGGGGCATTGGCGTTCCAACGGCGGTGGGGACAAGCAACACCAGGACGGGCGCTTTCGGAGCAGCCGGCAAGCCTCTGGCATTTCCTCACGTGCCGCCCTGTTCCGCCAGGCAGAATAGCCTGGTTATCACAAATGGCTTCCCTTAGGCTCATAAATGGTACCTGTCATGTTACGGACGGGCCCACCAAATAGTTTCATCTGTAAAATAACAGAACCCACGGACAGCTGTTCAGAGAGGCAGAAGGAAAACTAATCCACCGAAAAGGGATGCTCGGCATGCAGCGTTTGACCGAGCCCGATCACACCCAGTCGCGAGGGCCGACTCCCTCCGTCTGCGTTCACACGGGACACCAGCCACGACAGACAGCAGCCCCAGGGACGGGGCCCTGTGTCTTCGCATGTGTCCGACGGACTGCCTCCTAAATGCCAGTGTCGAAATGAACTTTAAACTGGACCCCTTCATGGGTGGTCAGTAGACGGAGTGTTGCGCTGAAATATGTTTCTGGCCTTCATACACCCTGCTCCGAAACACAAGGGGAAGCACTGGAGAAGCCTCTGCAAGGCTTTGCAGGAAGACAGCATGCCACAAGGAGAAGGTTAGCTATTTGGCCACAGAAAGCCGCCGGGGAGAGTGCATGCCAGCAGCGCAGACAGAAGAGGACAGAGACACGGTATTTTGGGACAGAAGGAGTTTCCAGGAGTGTCTCTTCCATTTGATCCGCAAAGCGACAGGTGTTCTCAGAAATCAGATCCTCTGTCCAAACGGGGACAAAGCAGTGGAAAAATCGCCGGCACCCAAACAACCCCCACGAACCCTGGCAGGGAACGCCGTGGCTGATCTGCCGGCCACGGCTGCCGTGGCTGATCTGCCGGCCACGGCTGCCGGGTCTGCAGCTGCCTCTTATCTTCACTTGCAGCTGCGGCCCGGTCCCCCAGCCTCCGCAAATGCACCTGTACACACTCTGCGGCAGGCTGGACCCCTCTGGTAACGAAGCCCCCCGCCTCGGAGGCCCCGGGAGGAGGGCTGCGGAGAAATGCTTCTCTTGAGGAGCTCTCATGCCCCTGCCTGGTTCTCTGTTCAGACCAGGCGTTGCTCCCTTTGTTCAGGACACTCCCAGGGTGGCATGTCCATCAAGCCCAGAGAGGAGGGGAAAGGCAGGGGTGGCAGGTCAAGGTCTGTCACCACATGCCTATGGCCGCCCTGATGTCCCAGCCAGGAAGTAAGTGTGCTTGGGACCGAAGTGAACCCTTCTCTCACCTGTAAGAAGTCTCTAAGGAAGGGACAGCCAGTTCGGGACTCTGCCCCAGCCTCACCTCCAACTGATATCTCGACTCAGCGAGGACCCCACTCAACCCCACAGGGCGGGCAGTCCCTTCCAGCTGATCAGCATGGCCACGAGAGAAGAAACGGGCCCCGTGTATTCTAGACAATGTCCTGGGCGGCCAGCATGCACCCTGTCCCTGCAGGGGATGAATCCTAGATCGACCTTGAGCTTCAGGGTTTCAAGCCCCCATCCTGGCTGGATGGGGACGGGCGTGACATCGTGTTAGAAAGCACACTGCCACTCCAGGAAAGTGCCATCACGAGGTCGCCGGGGCAAAGGCCTGAGGAGCCCGGTGCACGTGGGGAAGAACCGTCCTTCCAGGTGGCAACACGCAGCCTGTCCTCGTCATGCTGGTTTGAAGGGAGAGGGTCACAGAATGGAACACGCTGTCCCTGCCAATCGGGAGGCGGGGAAAACGGACTGTTCTGGTCAAAACACTCGAACGGTCAAAGGCGAGTCTCCAGGACACCGAGGGGTGTTCGACCCTTTGTGGGCAGAGGGGTGCAAGTGCACAGTGCGCCCCTTCAATGGCGATTCCTCCTCATCAGTGGGAAATGGGGCTTCACAGACAAGGGTCAACTCGTGTTCCCTGGGCGAGGAAGACGGTGGAGAGCGAGTGACAGAGAAACGTGCAGGTGGCACACTCAGCGGCTCTTAGGAAAGGCGAGTCTGTGCGCATTTCCACAGATTCACAGGCGGCCTCCGGCCGGGGAGCAAGCCAGGCCTGGGCTTCGCACGGGGCTCGCGGGGAGCCGGGGCGCCAGCGGGTGGTGCGCCAGCCCTGTCTGGCGGCTCCTCGTCGGCTGCGTTTTTGGCTGCTCCATTGTAGCCACTCTGCCTAAGCTCCCAACTTTCTCAGGACGCGGCAGGATGGACGGATGTCTTGAGTTATCGAAATAAAGATGGAGAAACTCTACGGAGGCATCTACCCTGGCTTCCTGCCAAAGGCGCGGTCCTGCCTGGCTGGTGTCCCCTAGTGCTTCGCTTGGTCCCCTTCATTCCAAGCCCAGAGCCCTCGCCGCCCACGACCCCCATTGCTCAGCGCCCCCCCCCCACCCTCCAATGCAGGCACCTAGTGGACTACATCCTCCCACTGCTGCTTTCGACTGCCTCCTACCCGCACCCACTCTGATCCCAGCAGAGGCCGGGATGGAGAGAAGGAAAAAAAGAAATGGGGCGAGAATGGATTGTAGGAGGCTTTAAAAAGAAAGCACAGATAGAGATGAGGAAATGGCCCATAATTCCGCTACGGAAGGAAGAACGCGTGAAGTGCTTCTGATGACGGTTGGCTTGCGGACGCCTGGCAGCAGGCGGAGAACATCCCACCCAGCGACCCCGACGCCGAGTGCCTTTGCCGCTGCGTCCATGTCCACGAGCGCCGTCTGCCCACGACGTCCTGTCAGTCCCGCTGGGGCGGCGCCCAAACCCGAGTCCCCCCCCCCGCCCCCGCACGAAAGACTCACAGACGTTCTGGGAGAGGAGCCTCTATTACACACGACAGGAGTCATTTTATATTTTTGCCAAAAGTTCTCAACAAATGTGTTTATCTCAGGCTGTTCATGTTCACAATTTTCAACATTTTTTTATATTATTGTACAATGAAGCTCTGCACAATTAATCATTAAAATGAATTTGTAGGTTAGGGAACGCAGTGCATACATTTTGATGTTTCTTGCATGTTTGCCAGGTTTAACGACATTTCCATGATGAATAAATAAATCTTAAACGATAAATCGCAAATTAGAGTCACATGACATGTTGGTTTCTAAGGTTCGGAGAGACCATTCACAACTCCATGATTTTTTTCTTTAGTTTTGCAACTATTTTTAAAAAGATTTTATTTATTTATTTATTTATTTATTTATTTATTTATTTATTTATTTTTAGAGAGAGGGGGAGGAGGGAGAAAGGGAGGGAGAGAAGCATCGATGTGAGAGAGAAACACCGGTCGGTTGCGTCTTGTACGCACCTCAATCAGGGACCTAACCTGCGACCCAGGCCTGTGCCCTGACCAGGAATTGAACTGGCGACCTTTCACCATGTGGGATGATGCCCAGTCAACTCAGCCACACCACTCAGGACAATCTTGCAACAATTTTTAACTCAAGAGTAAAAAGGCATGAAGGGACAGCCTTCGTTTAGAGAAACCGTTTTTTAAGAAGAATGTACAGCAGCCAAGGCCCAGCTGCTATGATTTATGCCTTTGGAAAGACTCACGGAGTTTCACCTGCCTCCTCTTCATCGCCGCCCTGCCCCCATCCTTGTCCCTTTTAATAACGTGCATGCAGATTCGTGGGTGACCACACGGACGCCGAGCATCGCCACGGATGGTGAAATAGGGGCGTTCACCCTGGTGCGGCGCCCGGTTCCAGCTCGTTCTGGGATCGAGCATTCCGCCCTAAAAAATCTCTGTTTTATGACTGAAAACGCGGAGGTACCGGAGGTGTGGCAGAAGTGCAGGGTCCGGCGTCAGGCTCCTGACGTGCCCAGGCCTCCACCAGCGCCCTGAGCAGAGCACGCTCACTCCCCTCCCGACCCGCCCTCGACGTGAAGACGCAAACACGTAGCAGCAATTTTCTGAGTCGCTGGCCTTCAAGGCTGCCGAGGCCAGAGGCAGTTTTGAGTCGCTCTGCCCGTCGTCCGGAGTCCTTGCAGTTGACCCTTGTGTCCCTCCGGCTGGAATGACACGCCGCCGCAGAGCAGTGGGCTCGCGAACAACCGGCGCCTGTCTTGGCCACGTCCGAAATCCAGGTAGAAGGTAGAACCCCCGATGGAGAGTGAGGCGGTGTTCCAAAGAGCAGTGCCGTGGGGGGGGGCGCTAACGCGGCCACAAAATAAAATGAGAATAAAAAGCATTTCTGAGAGCGGCCCCTCTCCACCTCTCTCCTCCCTTGTGCTGTGGCTCCATCCACGGAATCTACCCCGCAGGCCCCTCCCTCGGCCAAGCCCTGCAGAGTTTGCGAGCCACACCCTCACCGCTGCCGCACCCTGGGAGCCCCGTGCGGGTACTGGGTGGTCCCAGACGCCCCTCCGAGGGTCCCTGCACGGGCGCCGTAGATCGCTTGTGACGTGACATTCAGGGACTTGGAGGAACCCCTGGGAAGCACTGGGCAGAAAGAACCCAGTTTACACAGGAATGGACGGGTGCTGAGAGGCTAGGCAGCCCGTCGGAGGTCACGCGGCTGGGTGGGGAGCAAATGAAGCACCAGTGTCCAGATGTTTCCGTCCCAGGCCCTGAGCCCCTGACCCCAAACCAAGTTTTCCAGCTGAAGAGAAGCCTCACAGGAAAGAGAGGAAACAGAAACGCCTGGCCACTCCGCCTGTCCGTGTCTGTGAGCTCAGGCAAACGGCAGAGCGGGGGCTGGGAAGGAAAAGGCGGCCGTCACGGTTACCAGTCCTGGGATTGCTCCTGAGCCCACGGGAGGCTCGCCAAGGGGAGGGAGCCAGACACGTAGGACACATGCCGGCGGACGGGGCGCCAAGTGCCAAACCCATGCAAATGGCCAGGGTCAAGGATCAAAACGGGACGTGTGAATGTTTAGAAACAAATTGCTTCCTCCCCGGGTGCTGTTACGAATTGACTGAGAATAAGTCTTTCTGACGGGCCTTCATTCCTTTCTTCACAATTCCACTCCCGAGGGAAATTAACGTTGCCATCTGTGGGGGAGCAGTTTTGGGGTTCTGGGTTCTGCTCGCTTTGGCAAGGCAAGCCTCCAGTGGGGGGCCCCGCCACACCAACCTCTGGAAAGCACTCCCCAAGGGCGAGGGGCAGACACCAAGTTTGAACTTGGTCTGACTCCAAAACCTTCGCCTTTGACCCTGCTGTGTTCCCAGATGCCCGGGTGGGTGCAGCCCCTGCCCACGTCAGCAACGCGCCCACCCCGGCTCCCACCATCGCCGGTTGTCACAGGGACCAGCACCGTTTCCGATGGGTGCAGCTGAACAGGCCGCTCGGGAGTAGGGGAGAGAGTCTCCAGGCAGAGCCATGCAGCCCTCAGGAGGCCCACCTCGCTTGGCTATTTGAAGCACTGCCTCAGATAAAGATGCAGAGTGTGTGTGTGTGTGTGTGTGCGTGCGTGTGCAAAACAATCTGTGAAACACACGATCCTGGGAGAGACAGCCGGACGACGGGTGACAGACGAGGCGGCCAGCCGGTCTGCAGGCAGCAGGCTGGGCCGCCACCAATCGGAGGAGGTTTCGCGAGTACGTGGGCAGGTTCCTCCACGAAACAGAGGCAGATGAGGGAGGCTGAGCCTGAGGGCCGTTCCTTTTCTATAAAAGTTCACCACAGCTTCGCTGTCCCAGCTGCCCTTTCAGACAGGACCGTCCTCGTCCTCGGGGTGCAGCTGTGGACTGAATGCTCGAAGCCCCCAAACACAGCCCCCCAGTGTGACGGAACACGGAGCAGGGGCCTTTGGGGGGCTTCGATTCGGTCGTGAGGGTGGAGTCTCAGGACTGGGCTCATTGCCCTGGAAAAAGAGACCCCAGATCTCCCCAGTCCCTCCCGCCGGGCGAGGACACAGCGAGAAGACGGCCGTCCATGAACCGGGAAGCGGGCCCTCATCGGACACCGAACCTGCCAGCGTCTTGACCTTGGACTTCCAGCCCCTGGACCCCTGAGAAGTAAGTGTTGGTCGCACCCCCCAGGAGATGACACTTTCCTGCAGCAGCCCCGGACGGCGCGGACAGATGCCGTGCCGTCAGAGAAGCAGGAGTGGGGGAGGGGCCGGGGCACGCATGGCTGCAGAGTTGCTGCTAACGGAACAAATGTGGGGTCCACCTGGAGAGTCCCACAGAAGGCGTGGGAGGAGCAAAGCTAAGCAGAGGTGCAGCAACAGGACGTGTTGGGAGCGAGAGGTCCCCAACTGCACTGGGGACGGGGAGGGCGGCTGACCTCCGGCGGCAGGGCGGGCAGAGTATCCCAGGGGCATAGTGACCAGCTAAGCAGGGCTGTGTTCCAATAAAACTTTATCTGAACACTGCCATTTGAATTTTATGTCATTGTCACATGTCACAAGATAGTCTTCTTTTGCTGTTTTTTCTCAACCTTTTGAAAATGTGAAAAACACCCTTAGCTGGTGCATAGCACAAACACACCAGTGAACCTTATTATGCCGACTACAACGGTCCAGGGCCAGACGGGCGAACAGATGGAGAGGACCCCTTAGTGCGGTAGGGGACAGGGACAGATAGCACCAGGGGCCTCGAAAGACGGGTGGCAGGAGGAGAAAATGATGCTGTGGTGGTCCAGCCATGTTTGGTAAACTCTGTGGAGAGAATGCTGATCTGTAAAAAAAATAAAATAAAAAAGTCACAACTGTGCGGTAGTAACCTGAGCCCAGACGTTCCACCCCAGGAACTGTGAAACCGCTTCCTTCAAAGGAGGGGCTTGTCGTCTCTCCAGAGCTGACAGTGTCCCTTGAGCCTGAGGTCAGGACGGAGGCACGACAGCTAGACACACACAAAGGACGGGGGGCAGCAGCTCTTCGAGGACAGGACTGGCCCCCCATCGCTGCGAGCCAGCGACACAAAGCGTTTTCCCCAGAAGAAACACTTTGTAGGAATACACAGAACGTGAGCCGGTGCTCTTCCAGGGACACGTCATGTCCCTCTCTTTGCACACAGAGCCTGAATGAAACCTGGCAGCAGTCACGGGCGCTGTCCCCTTGTTGACAGAGAGGCGTGGGCGCAGAGCTGACCTGCGTCCTTGTCACACACACGTGAGCTGCCCAGGGACACTTGGCGCTTCTCTTGCGCCCAGACATGAATGCCAGGGAACCGCTCGGACCTGAAGACGTTCCTTCCCGTGAGTCGCACACACACTGCCACACGTGGTGCCTGTCACCGACAAATACCGCACCTGCGTCCGGCATGAGGCTCGTGAGCACGGCGAGCAGCCGACTCATCCGCATGGGCGGTGCTCACAAAACCTCAGGGCGAGAGGGACAGCCGGCCTGGGCAGTGCGCCGCGGAGCTCGCCATCGTCCTCTCCGCGTTAAAAAATAACGAGCCCGGCCTCGTTTGCAGGTTCTTAAAAGCAAGCACCACGTGACCCCACGACCCCCTGAAGCCACAGCTCATGAATAGTAAATGCAAACAGGGTTTTCCTGCCTTTCCGAACAAGCACAGCTAAAAGCTTTCTGGTCCTCCTGGGACCACAACTTCTTCACAAAAAGTTCCCCAGTTCAAGGGCGAAGGGTTCGCGTCTGCCGCGCCTCCTGGAGGTCTACCCGTCAGGCCACAGTGATAATTCAGCGAGGCCACATTCTGGGGTTCCGGGGCAGGTTGTCACACTCATTTCCACCGGGGCCACAGCAGCCTCGCGGTGGCCTTCCAAGGGCCGAAATAATGTTAGGACTGTATGAATGTAACTGCTCCTTAACTGGTATGGAGTTGAAATTACATTCGGCCCTTTCAAGGCAACCACGGGGCCGATGCAGCCCCCGGTGACATTGAATTTGAGAGCCCTGCTCTAGGGGTTAGGGTTCCAGCCTCCCTCCTTCAGAATCTTCTCACAGATGGGATTTACGGTGAGAAGGACCAGTTCCCGAACACTGACTCTCGCAGGGAGGCCTGGCAGCAGACGCCCGGATGCAAAATCGAATGAGATAAAACCACACCCTTCAGGAGGCTCTTGGCCTGGCAGCTGAGGCAGACCAGTGAAGGACGATCACAGCGTGGCGCCGTGAGGCAAGAATAGGCAACTCCTGCTGAGCATTAACTCCATCCCAGGGTCTGTTACAAGCACTTAACCTGCATCAGCGCCCGCGTCCTCACGGGAGCCTAGGAGGAGGGACCGGGTTAAATCCCCGTCTTGCAGGGCCGGACACTGCTGGGCGAGCTGAGCGTGCCCGGAGCAGCGTGGACAGCGCGTGGCGGGGCTGGGCTTCAAACCAGAGTCTGGCGCAGAACACACACTCTCGACCTGCCGAACTCCACTGCACTCCTGATCGGATAAGGAGGAACAGAAGGGAGGAGAGAGGAGGGAGAGGCCACCGAAGCTCAGCAGAGAGGCAGGTGACCCGGGCTTGTCCCCGAGGCAGGAGCACCTTGCCGAGCAAGCCGCCCTTGATCTCAGAGAGAGTGCGTCCACAGCAAATTCAAAGACTGGGAGTGAAGCAAGAATAACGCCCTCACCTCGCTCCTGAGGTTGTCACGTGTATCAGGTGGCACAGGTCGGCAAAGCCCTTCACTCAGTGCCGAACAACTAACCGGAGGCACTCGGTGCCCCTGAGCCTCCTTCGCCATCACCCACGGTCCCCGGACTGATCACCGGGAGGGATTTCAGGCACAGGAGGCAGGAGGGGAAGGAGGCGGGTCTGATCAGCATTTCCCAAACCAGAATGGTTCACAAAAACACTGTGCAAGACTTTAAAAAGTAATAATAATACAGACTCTGGATCATCACAGCAAGCCGGTGAATGTGAACTCAGAGGGCGGGACACGGAATGCCGGCTTTGAACTTGCAGCGCGGATACAACCTTTGGGAGACGCCGAGCTCCAGCTTCGCAAGCCTGACGCTCCTTGGTGCCAGGAATCGGGAAGGACGAGCAGGAGGAAAGGGAGGGGGGCGTGCGTGTGCATCCACGGCCGGGTCGGGGACCTGACATGGGTTATCTGGATACGGCTTAAAGCAGAAGTCACCAAATCTTATTTCAACAGTCACGCCAAGTAGCCTCCGGTCATCGTCACCGAACGCTGAGTCTCTGCCCAGGCCGGCTACTGTAAAAACGCTCTAGTGTTTTCGCCTGTGACGGAACGAAGGATGAGAGGGAAACCCTTGCGGCCTGTCCCCACCCCCCAGTCCTCCCGTGGGACCTCATCTCTGATAACTTGGTCCCCGGGTTTTGTGAGGGGGACCCAGAGCAAGGCCACCGCGGAGAGGCGCAGAATTAGAAATTCAAGGCAGTGCCTGGCTCATGGGAGAGCAGAAACACATGACAGAAGAAGGGACAGGGTCCTGAGACAGGTCTGCTCAGCTACAGACAGAGACGCTCGGCTGAGAGACACCGTCTCGAGGGAACGAGGGGAAGACGATTTTCATGAAAACCGATGGGACTTGGGATTGTATCAGCTGCGACATTGTTCAGGGGCGTCCAGGATAGATGTGGGTTGTCCCAGTGACCTGGAGGGGTGGGCTATCTCTCTTCTCAGGCCACACTGACCGAGGATGGACTACGGAGCGGGCCAGCTCCGACTCAGGCTGTGTGCATGTCGACGGGGCCACCTCGAAGAGACCCGACTGAAATGACTTGCCCAAAAGTCCCAGGAGCCCAGGCCGCCAGGCGGTGTTTTACAAAAACCTCAGTCAAGACCAGAAAGTGAGAGCCCAGATCCATCCACTGTACCTCCATGGGGAACAGAGGAATTTCCACTTAGTTACAGCCGTTCATTTGATTGAAGACATGGGCATCAACCGTATTTTTGTTCAATTATAAATGTAATGCAAACCAAGTTTGTGCCCTCTCTTTGCCCCTCACGTGTCCGTCGACCCCCTGGTTTGAAGGGGTTTGCAGAACACACCTGCACCCAGACGACCTGCGCCCTGGGTCACAGTAAGTATAAACGCAGCTTTCCTGGGACCTACACCAGCTCCGTGGATGTTCACGGCGGGTGCTGGGGCTGCTGGGGAGACAGGCGGGGCGCAGATCCGACCCTCACCGGCCGGATTCTCAGGCAGGTGCGGTGGTTACTGCAGCCTCAGCCCTGTGGGGTGCAGGGGGCGGGCGCCAACGCCGGCCCAGGAGAGCGCTGGGACGGAGGACGGGTCGGGTTCTGTAAAGGGCTCAGCACTCAGACAGCACGCCCGCAGACGAATTCGGGAAACCAGACGCTGCACAGACGCAGGTGAAAAGGGCACAGAAACATCAGCTCCTCGTTGGGAGAACGGCATCAACATCGGAAACGAAACAGCCTGTCAGACGTGCCTTACGTCGCCCACGAATCCTTCGCCCCGTCTCTTCCCTTCATCTTCCCTTTGTTATGTAAAAATCAGAATTTCTTTTTGTTAAGGAGGTAACAGAAAAGACCGCACAGCTGGTAGAGCGTCGACTACTCACCCCATGAAATGTGCCCCCCCCGCCCCCCAGCGCCCACGCGTGTGGACGGCGCCGCGGCTCAGGCGAGGGGCGCAGCCCGAGTGGGGGGCCACCACGACTCCACCCCCTGAGCTGACGCACACGTCGTCCGCTCTCCCTGCGCCACACGAACGGACAGAGTGGCCACTGTGGCCGGATCCGGTGCACGATTCAGGAGGGAGGAGAAGTGCCCCTCGCTGCCTCGTTAAGGGGCGAGACCCTGAACGTGGGTTCGTGGGGGCGTGTCTCTATTTGGCCTGAAACAGGCAGCAGGTAAACACACGGAGTGTGGTGGTAGCCCACGAGGACTCGAGGCTCCACCAGGCAGTTCCGGCAGGGACTCAGGACCCCTGGCCCAGTGGCCGAGGATGGCATTTGTCCCCAGGACACAGAGGAGGTCAGCTGCTTTGTCCTGGACACGAGGCTCTGGACAGAGTTCAAAGTGCCACCAGAGAACTGAGTCACCTGGATCCATACTGAGTCACCTCTAGGGACGTAGCTGCGGTCACCCTGGAATTAGCAAGTGGTGCCCCGGAGCCTTTGTCCCCTTCCCCGTCCCAGTGGAAGTGTGCGATGCACCCAGGCGGCAGGCAGCTAAATGAGCCAAAACTGTCCCCCGGGGGCGGAGAACCAACCCCCTCCGCCGACATCACATACAAACACGGACGTCACTCATGGATGCCCAGCGACTGATGACACTGAGGACCCGGAATCGTCCGCGCTGTGAGTCCTGGCAGTCTGCCAGTCGGTCACTTATGTGAAGTCTCAAGTCAACCCCACCCCGAACACGGGCAAACACGCGCCCGCTGGCTGAGCCCGACTGACGAGAGCGGAAGCGACAAGCTGGACGCTAAGAGCCGGGGGTAGCCGGCGGCCACGGCAGAGTCAGACCAGCCATCTCGACCGGATTTTTAAACAAAATATCTCACATCCAGTTCTGGAGCTCCAGTTTCTCTAGCCAAACCAGACCCACATCCTCACTCAGACTGAGTAGCGGCTGCCCACTGCAGTGGGCAGGTCCCTACAGTTCGGTCCTGTCCCCACCAGGCCCTCCTACCAGCCAGCCCCCTGCGGACACCCGGGTGGCTGACCGCTGCGGCGAGATTCTGGCGGCACCAGAAGACAAACCGGAAGGCCCAGGCCCCTCACAGCTGAGGGTTTACAGGGACTCATGTGCTCACTTGTCACATTTGCCTCTCTCTCAGCCCAGCGCCTTTCCCACCGTAGGTGTCATGCATTTGCAGCTGAATAAATGAATAATTTCCTTTGAAGACACCTGCTCACATTCTGCGAAAACTTCTCCCCCGTTTCAAACACAATTCTTCTTTTAATGCCGCCTGAGGTCACAGCAGCTCTCAGCAGCTATAAACAGTCTGTGGGACTCTCCCCCCTTCTCCTACCCTGCAGTGAAATGCTGGAAATGGGGTCCTGCCATCTCTAGGTGCAAATGCAGGAGCGTCCTTCCGGCCTCAGAAGGGAAAGATCTACTTACGTGATTCTTTCAGATCCTGGTTTGACCTGGTTTTAGTACCAAAGCACTGCATCATGGGAAAGCCCTCCGTCCCAGGCAAACGGGAACGTCACCCTACCTGTGGCGTCCCACACACGTAGGCACCAAGTCAGCCCCAGCGGCTGCTCTTTAAGACCATTCCCCGGCGTCCCCCCCCCGCCCCCACAGCCCACACCTGCTTCTCCACAGCCTGGCTGAAGCTCAGGGGCAGACCGGCACCTAGAATTCAGCAGCAACTGCACAAATATTGCCGAGTCAGGGTCTGCGCTTGTCCGGGCTCCCAGGTCATGGCCACCAGGCTCTGGACATGGTCAGTGTCCACCCACGTTCACTGAACCCATCCGCTAGAGAGAGAGGTGAGCTTGAAGAGGAAAAGGAAGCTTCAAGGAAGAGAGGCGCTCCACCTCTGTCGCCTGGTGCTGGCAAAGACACACACTCATGAATATCACCCCTGTCTTCTCCAGGAGTTCCACCGTGGCGGCCACTTCTCTCCCCAAGAGCAGTCTCCCGAGTCTCTGCTTGCCTACCAACCCCCGACGAGCTCCTGGAGGACCAAAGGCCGAGGTCGGCGCCCCAGTGACTGTCCTAGACATTTCTCATGTCCCCGGCAATGTGCTAACAATTTAAGACCCGCAATGACACGATGCAGCTCCTGTCACCGTTCCTGTAATGGCGTCGACACTTCTGACGGGCGGAATCCAGAGCCACAGCTCCCTGCCACGGCGCACGGCACACCCCACGCTGTCCCGCAGTCCACGGACACGCGACGCTGAGGACATGCTGCCTCGCTGGTTCCGGCGTCTCTGGGCGTCTTGATGACATTTGGAATTGTTATTTGGCTGATTGACGGAGGTAAGAAAACCCAGGACCATGGGGACCTCTCCGTACAACTGAAGGTGATGTAAGTGTGCCTGCCCTTCCTTTCAGGTTTCAGAGCTCCGTGCTCAGAGTCCAGGTCTGAACCTGGGCCAGACATGGGGAGCCGTCTTCACACCATTGCGTCTGCAAATACAACTGAGAGGCGCGTCTCTGGAAAGGCTCCAAATAGACCCTTCTGGGAAAAAATCCCACACGGAATCTTTGTCAAATGTTCCCCTTTTCTTCCCCAAGTCTCCTTTTCCTTTCCGTTTGTGTGAACTGGACATTCTTTACTGATATAGCTAACTGAGACGTTCAGCCCAAATGCAAAGGTACGCGAAGCCAAACCTCCGGGCTGTAATGCTCTTCATTACTGACAATTACCGAGAATGTATTGGGATTGGCCGAGTCCTACAGGAAAACACCCCTTAAACAGCTCCACTTGAATTTAACCTTGCGAAGGCACGGAATCCAGGAGTTCCGGCACAAGAGAGAACCTGCGTCTAGTTTGGTGGCTTTCTAACTTCGGTCTACGGAGCCTTGGGGACCTGTTTACCAAGTGGCCGGCCAGCAGGGCCCCGTCATCGTCAAGGGACAGTGACAGGCGCTCCAGCCACCTTCCAGGAGCACCGATGGCAGCTACTGGGAGCTGGCCCTCCCCGAACCAGTGAAGGTCGCACTTAAAATCGGAAGAACCGGAGGTGGACCGAGTGTTCCTGTCACCCCTCAGTGCCACCTTGCGCGAGGGCCGAGTGAGCCTTCTCGAGACCTGCGCGCTCATCTGTGCAATGGAAGGCCCTCAGCCCCATGGACTTACTTAACTGAATGGCAATACAGACTTTTTTTTTTTTTTAGAGAGAAGGGAAGGGACGGAGAGAGGGAGAGAAACATCAATGTGTGGTTGCCTCTCACATGGCCCTCATGGGGACCCGGCCCGCAACCCAGGCATGTGCCCTGACTGGGAATTGAACCGGGACCCTCTGGTTCTCAGCCCAGACTCAATCCACTGAGCTACACCAGCCAGGGCAATACAGCCTTTTTCTAGGGACCCGCCCAAGTCACCAGTTACGTATCACACGCCCCTCTGCGGCTCTTCCTTCTCCCGAAGTCACGGAGCTCAAACACGGAGGCCCTTTTCCTAAGACAGCCATGTTCAGCACAAGGTTCTGGCAGGGATACAGACAGACTCCAGGGCGCAGCGAGAATCTCAATTACGAGCATAAGGACCCAACAGACGATTCGTCTGGTGTCCACGGCCACGGAACGCGGGCCACGTCTGACTCAGAAGAGGCCGTCGGCACGCCCAGAGACATAAACCGTGAGCGTCCCTACTGCATAAAGAAGGTGGAGTGCAGGCAACATGGAGACAGACCGGACAGAGGGCGGCGTTGGGGGAAACACGGACGATTCCGCGGAGTGTGTGTGGACCAGCTGTGTCTGCTCCGCCCGCCCGTCCCCTTCCACCACCCGCGGGTGCCTGTAAATTGATGGTAACAGGGCGCTGCGTTCCAGGGCAGAGTCTCTATGCATTTTCTCAGGAGGAGCTTCTTAAAGTTTTATGGTTCCTGAAAGAAAAGTAATGTTACCAAAAGAGAAAGAAGCAGACGCCGCTACTTCTTCTGATGGGGCAGCTGAGCGTCCGACCCTCCCTGCACGAGGTCTCTGGGGACGTCACAAGGCAGTGGGGGTGGGGGAGGGAGGGACTGGAAGCAGCTTATCACCTAAGAACAGTTTGAAGAGGAGCCGGGAGTGGAGAGCTGTACCTAGGGGCTGTTTCGCACACAGTGTGCTCTAAGGACGGGCTCACTCCTGCGGCAGGTCCCCGGTCCAGCCGTTTCCTCCCTCTGACCTT
>PVJI01024190.1:0-22330 GCA_004026765.1 Micronycteris hirsuta
CAGTAACCAGAGGGGAAGGGGAAGGGGAGAAGGGGGACAAGGGTATTCAGGAACTGCAATGAAGGACACATGGACAAAACCAAGGGGGAGGGGGGAAGCAAGGGAGGGAGGTGGGTTTGACTGGGGTGGGGTGGGGGGAGGGTAAATGCGGACAACTGTAATTGAACAACAATAAAATAATTTAAAAAAAAAAAGAAAAAAAATAAATAAAAAGAATTCTTTCTTTCCCTTTGCTAATAACTCCCCTGACTCACCCTTCTTCCTATAAAAAGACTTTGTGTTTTGTACAAAGGCTCCAAACACACTTCTAGTTGCTGGATGGGATGCTGCCTGATCCATGAATCACTTAAAGCCAAGTAGATCTTCAAATGCGCTTTGTTGAATTTTGTTCTTCAGCACTGTCGAGGCCGAGCTGAACGACAGCTTTCTCCCTCCTGTGCTCGGGGGTCTGCGGAAACAACACCCTGTCACCGTTCTGTGGGCCTGTGATGTCTCTGAGTCTAGAACCTCAAAGTAACTTTTTGACGATTTTCCTAAATCCTCAAATTTAAAAATCTCGTCATGTCCTTCACCTTCATTTTACCTCATCTGACAGACACAATCCTGAATGATATTACCTTTCACACATAATCTTTAATTTGGACTTCCCTTCACAAGCAAAACAGCAAAACTTAAGGCTAACTAACTGCTGATTTCAGCGACTGTAAAGATTTCCACCTTTGCTTCAATTGTATTATCACTTGTCTCAGCAAAAGATTTTTGTTTCCTAGTCATTTTTAAAGAACAATAAGAGTGAATTGCAAAAAAAAAATAAGCAAATACTTGCCAAAACCACACACTGCCGTGAAAACGTCTTTCTCCCAGGCTGCGTGAGAAGGTCCAGCTGTGACCCCCCAGGGCTGCCGCCTGCGATGCTCCTCGGCCCTGGCCACCCTAGGGGACACGGGATGGGGGTTCCACACTTAGGAGAACCCCTGACTCTCGAAACATTTTTAAAGTTTGTAATGTTGTCATTTATAATAAGAAATATATACTCTGTCTTCGTCTGTTTCTGGCACAGTGCTCCTAGAACTTTCGGAGTTTCCTGAGTGACAAGAGTGTAACAGCAGAACACACTCGGACTGGCCCTCTCACGTTTCTAACAAGATCCTGAGTTGCTTTTCACAAACAACAGGCCAAAACCACAAGCATGGGGCTGAAGTTTGCAAAAATGAGAGAATTTTGACCTCCAGTTGTAGAACAACAGCTCGACACACCAGCGCTTGGAACCGAAGGACCGGGCTAGGAATGGAGCTTGAACACTGGGACCCTTGCTGAAGTGAAGGTGTGGTTGGCAGCTAGGCAGACATGAGCAGAGCAAGGACAACGGGCCAGGGAGAGAACCAGCGTGGAAAGCCCTGGGTGCCTGGTAACTATGGGCAACACTAGGTAAACAAAGACCTTGCCCCAGGGTAACCTAACCTTTCCTTTCCTAGCATAGCACAAGTCGTGTGGTTTACACCCCTGGCCTTTCTCATATCGCTGGTCATGTGGTTGACACCCCTGACCTTTCATATCCCTGGTTTGGACCCTCCCCTGACCTTTCTTCCCCTGGCATGAGACTAGTCATGTGGTAGACCCCCTTACAGGGGAAACAAGGGGCCGAAGAGTAGCCTCATGCAACTCCCACGTGGGCCCTTGCACTACCACTCCCTTAAGCACTGTGAACGAAAAGGGGCCACACTCTAAGCCTGACAAGCTCAGGGAGGCCTGCGTGGAGGTCTTACAAACTCAGAGACGGAAAGTAACCACATGGAATGATCTGAAATTAAAACTTAGTAACTAAAAGCAGTTTATGGCAGGTAGTTATGTCCTAGGCTAGAGTCTTCTCTGACAAAAGTCAATCTTTATCTTAATTAAGTCTGTCTGTTAGGCAGTATTAATAGACAGCAAACCAAGGCAGAAAGGGAAGGGAGACACATCTCACCCGTTAATTCAGCAGTCCTGAGCCTGGTCAGATAAGATTGCCAGGTGTTCTGAAGATCACAAAAGAGACCATCATAGCGCAGGAGGAGGAGAGCCTTTGAAATTCTGTGTGTATGGTTTCCACTACCTGGGAAAAAAAGCCTTAGAAACTGTATGTTAATTCCAAGGTCTGGAGAAGGGAGGAGGAGGGGGAGCCTGGGGGTTGGCTACAAGCATGAAAGCCCTGAAGTCCCAATAGGTGCGGCATTAGGTGCCCATTATGTATTTCATAAATAAACTTGCTACCTCGTTGCTGCTGTATGTGTTGTCTCTTGCTTGAATTCATCTCTCACGAGTGAGACAAGAACCAAGGAGGGGGAGCTGCCTAACTCACATCTCCCTGGTAACATGTCTATTGTCTTTTTGCATAGACGATAACGTATCTTTAGAATGTCAAAATAATTTCCTTTTTCAGGGCCTCTCAAAGCACAGATACTGCACCAGAGCACCAGAGCAGAGACCACAAATCCCCTCATTGTTATAGAATTAATCGTTGACTGTTAACTATCTTGTACCTACCTATGTAACAAAAGTATGTGTCTATCATTTTACCTTTTATCCAATCCCAGAGGTTTCCCCCCTTTGCTTTCTCCTACCTCCCTAATCTATCACTGATGGATTTCATGTAACCCACTTAGGTCTTTCCTTTGTCCTGTGCAAGCTGGACCTGTGGAAATGCACTGTCCCTAGCGTGGAACATGCTCCATTGACAGGGGTGAGGAGGGGGTTCCCTGGAGTGCCATGTTCTGCCTCTACTCCCTCTCCTAGGCCTGGCAGCGCTGCCTCCCCTGGTCAGCATGTATGGTGTGCACAAGCAGGTCAGATTCCTAAAGCTGCAGCCAGCTAAGGGCCAGGCCACAAGTGTAATTCTTACAGAAGTGGGGAGACCGACCCATACAAGTTCCTACTAAACATCTCTCTTTTTGACTTTAGACTTCTGCTTCTCCCTTGGTGTTTGGCCACAAGGTGACGAAAATATCTTTCTACAGCAGCCCTGCTCATGTACCTGCAAATAAATGAACCCAGCTGTTGGGTATGTAGGCTGCTTCTCCTCTCTAGCTCATCAGGATTGACATAGTGGATATCACCACCCCATGGAGGGGGCTAGAAGGCCCTAAAGCACTACATTAAGGAATAACTAGCTAGGACTAGTCCTCTTAATTCAAGGATGCAGGCTTGAGTGAGCAATGTGTTGCTGAGACCAGCTGGACGGTACACATGACTGAACTCTGCTCACACCTCTCTACATACTGTCAAGATTCTGGCAAGTGGGGGCCGAGATCTACTCCCTGTGGCCTCAAATGCGAGCCCCCTGGTTTGTTAGACTTGCCACCTACCATCTGATGTGGTCCGCCTCTTTTTTCAGTTTCTCCTTGCCCTCTGTGTGTGGGGGGCAGGGAGGGGAGGGGGGTGGCAAGTGGGAGGCAGGGAGGCTGGCGAGGTTTCAGATCTCACTCACTCAGGGAACTCCCAAGGTTGAAAACCAGCTCAGTGGGTTTACATAGATCCTCAGATGCTCCCTTAGGTCCCACTGACCAGGACTGAGTTAAACTACATCCCCTGACTCCGTGGAGCACTGAGAAAGCGAGCATCTGCCTTTTGCAGGCTTAATGGTAGAAGTGGCTGCGGCAGGCAGAAAGAAGGTAGCTGGGTTGTTGGCCGTTGGACAGACTACGCACCGTGTCTTAGAAACGTTCTGTTGGAAGAATGTGGACAAAATTCTTTTATCAAGGAACCGCTTGGACACTGTGTAATCTCAAAGGTATTCAGTGGAGCAGCAACAGCTAACTTGTGTGTGGTGGAGTAAACATGTCACTTTTACTTGGATTAAGTCACTGAGGTGGGAAGTCTGAACCAGCTCTAGGCTTTTGTGCAGGGCACAAATGAGGAAGAAGCACTTAACGAAATTTTGTTTTTTGCTGAGCACCTGTGTTGGGGAGCACTTTGTGTAGTATCGGGAATTGTAGCCCCGCACAAACCAGGCCTCCAATAAGGGCCTGTGAGTCTTAACCAGAACACTGGGAATGCCGGGAGGCAGGCATGACCCGATACTATCACCAAGGGTCCCCAGGGGAATTCAGGCCTAAAGAATGCATTATACTCCTTGAGGCTTGCTTTGCTTTGGGTAGCCCTGTTGCCGTGAATCTGTTATCTAAATCCAAAGCAGAAAGAGTGAACTCCTTAGGCTTCTTTCATTCAGGATAATTATTTTGAGTCATTCATATTGTTGAGGGTACCAATACTTCTTTCCTTTTTATTGCTGAGTAGTATTTCACTCAAATCACATAGGATTTAAAATGACTAATGAGATTCTTTTTTGTTTATTTGTTTGTTTCATGTCTAATTTTTATTCTGAAATGTAAAGCTCTTCTGAATTAAAGTACAGTTGACATACAACATTGTATTAGTTTCAGGTGTAGAAGATGGCGGGACTTAACATTTATATACTTTACAAAGTGATCACCACAAAAAGTCCACTATCTATTTGTCACCATACGAAGTTATTGTGACATTGATATTAATATTCCTTATGTTGCACTTTACATCCCGTGACTTATTTACAAGATTCTACCTCCTAATCCCCTTAGCCTTTTTGCCCACACCCCCACCACCCAACCCTCTGGCAATTATCAGTTTTTCTGTATCTATGGCTCAGTTCATCCTGTTCGTTCATTTTTGTTTTTTAGATTTCACCCCTAAGTGAAATGATACAGTATTTGTCTTTCTCTGACTTAATTTCACTTAGCATAATATCCTCTAGGTCAATCTGTGTTGTTGCAAATGGCAAGATCCATTTCTTTTCTGGCTGTGTAGCATCCCAGTGCGTTGTAAGCATGCACACACACACCCACTTCTCTATCCACTCACCTAGTGATGGATGCCTGGGCTGCTGCAATAACTTGGCTAGTGTACATAACGCTGCAGTGAACAGAGGTGCAGATAGATTTTTGAATTGTTCCACTTCTGGGGACCCATCTGAAGAAAACAATTGCTGTGTCCTTCTTTGTCTCTTGTTATATAGCCTTTGTTTTAAAGTCTTGTTGTCTGATATAAGTATTGCTATCCCAGCTTCTCTGGTTTTTTTTTTTCCATTTCCATTTCCATGAAATATCTTTTCCATTTATTTATTTCAAATATCTGTGTGTCTTTCAATCTGGAGTCTCATGTAAGCAATGTAGGCAGTATATGTAGGGGCCTTTTTTTTTTTAAACCATTCAGTCATCCTGTTTTTGCAATGGAGCATTTAGTCAACTTCAATTGAAGTAATTATTGATAGGTATGTGCTTATTGCCATTTTAATTGTTTTCATACTACATTTATAAGTGGTTAGTTTACTATCTTTACTACATATTTGCCTTTACCAGTACATATTTTTTCATTTTATTTCTAGTTTTGGCCTTTTTCACTTAAAGAATTCCCTTTAACATTTCTTGTAATGCTGGTTTAGTGGTGATGAACTCCTTTAACTGTTTCTTGTCTGAGAAAATCTTGATCTTCTATTCTGAATGATAACCTTGCTGGGTAGAGTATTCTTGGTTGTAGGGTTTTTTCTTTCATCATGTTGAATATATCATGCCACTCCCTTCTGGCCTGCGAAGTTTCTGTTGAAAATCCAGCTGACAGTCTTATGGGAATACCCTTGTATGTAAATAGTTGTTTTTCTCTTGCTGCTTTTAAGATTCTCTCTTTACCTTTAACTTTCATCAACTTAATTATAATGGGTCTTGGTGTGGGTCTCTTTGGGTTCATCTTGTTTGGGACTCTCTGTGCTTCCTGGATTTGGATGTCTGTTTCCTTTGCCAAGTAAGGAAAGTTTTCAGCCATTATTTCCTCAAATAGATTTTCTGTCCCTTTCTCTCTCTCTTCTCCTTCTGAGACCCCTATGATTCTAATGTTAGTATGCTTGATGTTGTCCCATAGGTCTCCTATGCTATTTTCATTTTTTTTAATTCTTTTTTATTTTTGATCTTCCAGTTGGGTGACTTCCACTATCCTGTTTTCCTGATTGCTGATCCATTCTTCTGTGTCATCTGATTTGCTGTTGATTCCCTGCAATGATTTTTTCATTCAATTGTTACATTCTTCAGTTCTGTTATATGCTTTCTTAGAATTTTTAGGTCTTTGTTCAAATTGCTGATTGAGTTTGTTTGTCTGCACAGTTGAAAGAGCATCTTCATGAAGGTTACTTTGAACTCTTCATCTAGTAGACAGCTGACTTCAGTTTCATGTAGTTCTTTTTCTGGAGTTTTATTCTGTTTTTTTTTTTTTGTTTGTTTGGAACATATTATTTTCTATCTTCATTTTGCCTGTTTGTTTCTACGTATTGTATTAGGTAGTTAAGCTAAATCTCTTGGTCTCGAAAAAGTGGCCTTATTTTCCCGTGGTGCCCTAATTTTGATGTCCCCTTTGTTACCAGAGCCAGGTGGTCTAGAGCGGGGACTAATATAGCCTCTTATTGTGGCTGGGCCACAACTTCTATGGACACACTAGCAGGCAAGGCTGTTATTGGCCTGCTGGCTGTGAGCCCTGGCCACAACTGTTGCAGGCTCACAACTGTTGCAGGCTCACCTCTGTTTCCTGCAGCATTATTTACACTAGCCAAATGATACCTATCAACTGTTACAGGGCAAGGCTTTGATGTGGCTGGCAGCAAAGCCCACCCCCGCAGTTGCAGACACACTGCTGTGTGCTGGTGCTGAGTGATGCTGCCCACTGTGTGTGGCAGGACAGGAAATGCTTTGGAGGGGTGCTACCCTGGGTAGGCCCTCAGGGAAATGCCAGGGTGGGATGAACAGTGTTAGCAAGGTTAATGGACAGTGTCACACCAGCCACATTAAAGGAAGGGGGAAAATGGTACCCACCGGCACCTGTGGCATAAGCAAGTTCCAACAGATCCCTGTCCCTCCAGCACAAACCCTAAAATTAGTCAATGTATCACCTTCACATATGACCTAGCTGCTTTTCAAACTGCTCCTTCTGTGCCAGAACTCAGAAAGAGCGCAACCTGGGTTTCCTACAGCCCTTTGGGTCTCTCAGATGTAAGCCTCGCTGGTTTTCAAAGACAGATGTTATGAGGGCTCCACCTCCTAGTTCAGGCCAACCAGTTTAGTGTTCAGACCCTTCGCTCTCCAGGGACGACCTCCAAGGTTGTGATAACCCTCCCACTCGAGTCACTGCATGAGGAGTAGGGTGGGTGCTGACTAGGCTTAGTCTCTACCCCTCCTACCCTTTCCAATGTGGCTTTTATTTTATATCTGTAGCTGTAGAAAATCTTTCTGCTGGTCTTCAGGAGGTCTCAGAGATAGTTGTTCTATATGTAGTTGCAGTTTTGGTGTCAATGAGAGGAGGTGAGCTCAGGATCTTCCTACTTTGCCATCTTGAACTTGAAGCCAGGGGCCTTGCTCTTGAATGCCAATTTAGCTTGTCCGTGAAAACTCATTCCCTGTGGTTGGTGCACTGCCCCTGCAGAAAAACCTAATATGACTAATGAGATTTAAAATATTTTATCAGACTCTGATGATGACTATAAATGTAGTTTTAAAATATTAAATGGTTTGTTCAACTTCACATCTCAGCCATATATTTTTCAGCATCTTAAGTAGCTTACACATGTCTCTATAAGGCCAAAATATTACAATTTTAAATATTAAGGAAAAGTTACTGGGATTTCTTAAGACCATATTGTGTTACAAGCTTTCTCTCTGACTTTAAGATGTTCTTTACTCATCAGAGAAAAACAAATAACAAATGATAGGCATAATTTAAGACCACATCTTGAAGCTGCATGGCGTATAGAGCCTCTGATCAAACGCAGTTAAAGAAAGGACTAGGAATCCATTTGCTACTCTCTCTGAATTTCAGCATTCAAGCTCCCCTCTTTGGAATGCTCATTGACTTACCACCTGACGAAATTCTGAAAGCAGTCTGAGACACTTCTCCATCACTCACAGTTTCACGTTTTATCTGAGAATCTAGAACTATCACACACAGCTGTCAACACATGCTGTCATCCCGTTGACCTATTATCTTGAATTAGAATTTTCTTGTTTAATCAAAATAAAGAGTAGAAATAAAAAAACCCACTGGGTGTAGAAATTAAGCTGGGAGGAGCTGTATTTATGCCTTTCATTACTGAGACAGGCATGGATCATCCTGATGAAAGTTTGCAAAAATATCCTTCTTCACACTGATATGAAAAAAACAATTAAATGTAACTTTAATGGTTCTAAGCACCCAAATTCCAATAGAGGGGTGCTTTTTCCACCACCAAACAGTTCTTCAACACCAGCTGGGTGTTCTAAAATTCAACTCAATTGTGAGGCTATCTACCCAGACGCACTGTCAGATTCTACAGGTTAAGGGCTCAGTCCTGCCAGACTTTCCCCACACCCACAGTCCATGCCAACTGCAAGCCTGGGTTACATTACCTGTGTTTGTGACATTGGCTGTAGACTGACAGTTCCAATGACCCACGCTCCTCAGTTTTGGTTAATTTACCAGAATGACTGACACAACTCAGAGAAACATGTTACTTTAGATTATTCATTTAGTATAACTCAGGAACAGCCACATGGAAGAGATGCATAGGGCAAGGCATGTGGAAAAGACCTGGAGTTTCCATACCCTCTCTGAGTGAGCCACTTGCCACAAATCTGCATGTGTTCGCCAACCTGGTAACTCTCTGAACCCCATTCTATTGAGTTTTATTGAGGCTTCATTATACAGGCATAACTAATTAAATTAGTAACTATTGGTGCCCTGGATGGTGTGGCTCAGTGAAGTGAGTATCAGCCTGTGAGCCAAAGGGTCGCCAGTTCGATTCCCCACCAGGGCACATGCCTGGGGTGCGGACCAGGTCCCCAGTAGGGGGCATGTGAGAAGCAACCACATGTTGATGTTTCTCTCCCTTGCTTTCTCCCTCCCTTCCCCTCTCTCTAAAAATAAATACATAAAAAATATATATATTTAAAAAAAATAACCATTGTCAATTGAACTCAATCTTTAGACCCTCCCTCCTGGAGATTGGGGGTTTGGGATTGAAAGATCCAATCCTCTAATCACATGGTTGGTTCTACTGGCAACCAGCCCCATCTTTAGGTTATCTCTACAGTCACCTCATTAATGTAACAAGAGATAAATTTATTGCTCTTGTTACAGAGCAAGGGCCTGCTGCCTGACAAGCATAGGAGCCAATACTATGGCACTGGCTTTTGAGGGGTGGGGGGCAGGGGAAGCTTTGATTGCTAAGTTGACCACCAAGGAGAGGGGAGACAAGGCTCAATTCTGTCTCCCTGATCCAGAGTTCAGGTGAGTTTGAAGGGGCTGGGGGGGACAGGCTAGTGTGTGGAAGTGCTGGCAGGGTAGGTTTTGATTGAAGAGCTTTGGAACTTGGCCACTTATGGTAAAGGGGCTTCAGCTCTGGATCTTTCTGGACAATGGACTCTTTGTTGGTGGTGATAATGATGCCAGGTATTAGACTGGTAAAACTGGACCTCAGTTCAGCAACCTCAGTACTTGAGTTCTAGCTAAGAAAGAATTCAAAGGCAAGACTCAAACTATAACAGAAAGTTTATTTAGAAAGTCACAGTGGTAGAAGAAATGGGCTCAGGAAACAAGTTACAGAGGCAATGAACAGGCCTTAGAGCTTAGGAGAGAGAGAAAGCCAAAGGAATGTGCCTGGGGGATGAGGGGGATGGGGAAGGCATTGGTGTGCTCCTGGGAGGGAGAGCTGCTGGGTCCTCTGTCCTATGGGCTTTTAAGGGTGGAGATTTTAGGGGAGGCCTCAGAGGAGGATCTCAATAGAATAGTCATCAGATTTCCAGGTGTGTCCTTTCAAGGCCGTGGTCTCCAGTGACTAGTCAGCACCAGGGCAGGGGGTCACAAGTCAATGCAGCTGGTGCAGATGTCAGCCATTGCTTGTCTGGTTTTGCTGCTTTTCTGGGGCTGGAGCTGAGACACAACTGAGGCCTCGATGTAATCCTAGGGTTTAACACTGTCAATGTAAAAATATGTCCAAACCTAAAAGAATTATTATGAGTTTATTTGAGCCAAACTGACAATTATTGCCAGGATTCAAAACCTCAATGCATTGAGGAAATGCTCTGGAAAATGGCAGTTTGCACCCTTTTGCCCAGGGGTGCGAAGTAACTCACAGATCCTGGTGGGACATCCCATTGCAAATTGCTGTAGATAATGCCTTTCCCAGGTATGATGGGGCTCAGTGTTATCAGCAGCACAGCACATTGATTCACTGTGAGAGGGAGCAATGGCTGTATCTAGCAACTTCCATACCTGTGGGGTGTTGGGTGTCTCAACAGGGGTCCCAAGTCTGGCATATGGGCTTGACCATTCAAATGGATAGTTCTTTAGTCCACCCAGACAAGGTGGTTTTAACTGTTGGTAATTTAATCTGATGCTTTGGTATTCCATTATTCCTTTCTGCCCACCCTGATGCTTGAAGGTCACAGAAAACATAAACTCTCCCTTCAATGCTATATTCTTTTGCCCAATCTTGCATATCATGACCTGTGAAGTGTGACCTTAGAGCACTGTCTATTCAAAGAGGATATCCATACGTGATGCTCAGTTTCTCTCACCCTCTAATGGTGGCAGCCTGGTTTGCATGGTGATAGGGGAAAGCTTGAGTTAGGCCAGGAGCGGTTTCCGCACAACCCAAAGTGTATTTAGAACCCTCACTCACAGGGAGCAGGGTGATATAATCAATTTTCCAACTCCTCACCTGTTGAGAACTCCAGTGGACAGCCCTGGACTCCTTTGGCAGTTGCTTTGGGTTTATTTAGAAAACATAGGACATGTTGTTACTACACTAACAAAATCACTGTATTTCAAGGGCCATCCAGCACTCGTGGCAGTGCACTATGGTGGCTACTCTTCCTGTGTGCCCAGTCCGTTGTGTCTACTGAAGAGTCCAGTGCTTGGGCTTATACCTGAGCTAGGGCATCAGCTTCCTGACTTCCACGGTGTCAGCTCCTCATGAGCTGGGGCAGGAAAGGCAGAGAGGACGACCTCAGACTCTCACAGGTGAACCCAAATATCTTTTCATAAATCTTGACCCTACAAAGACTTATTCATGATCATTCACCCTTCACCTTCCAATGGTCCAAGCCAATGGTCAATTCCTTTAGAACGGCCCAAGTGTTCAGCCTCTGTGGTTTGTTCTGTTTTCAGCCAGATGTGTCAGTGTTGCGCTGAATAGCAGCTGCATTCCCTGTGGGCTGGTTGCCACCTGTATAGCAGGCATCAGCAGGAATTTCCCTCGCACCCTCTCTACAGGCCACAGGGGCTGCCACAGGAACGAGGCGGGGGCATTTGGAGGATCTACATATTCTCCAGGACCTAGTAGCTCCTGGATTTCTAGAGTCAGTAAATTGGTGGACAGGGTTCTCCTCTACTGTGGAGAGGAATGCCACTTATACTCAAAGTGGGAGTTTGAGCCATTGCAGAGGTGGTCAATGAAACATATTCTCAACCCACTCCTGGTAGGGGCGAAGTTCTTTCCATGAAGCTCCTTCGTGAGAGGTTCTGCCTGGAGGAGCACTGTGTACACTGCTCAAAGCTACTGCTCTATGGGGGTGTATCCCATTTCTGCCCCCTCCCAGAGCTGGGACTAAAATCCTGGGGGTACTCTCTCCTGTTGTCTCTGCCACAGTGAGTAACCATACTACCTTCCGGAGTGTCACAGACACAGCTAACTCAAATGGTAGCCCTGCTTGGGAGGTGCCAGAGCTTCAATCAGCTTTTTTGCCGTCTCAAAGACACTTGCTGCTCTGATCCCCAGTCCCACACTTGCCCTTTCTTTTTTTTTTTTTCTTTTTTAAGATTTTATTTATTTATTTTTAGAGAGAGGGGAAGGGAGGGAGACAGAGAGGGAGAGGAACAGCAATGTATGGTTACCTCTCACATGGCCCTCACTGGGGACCTGGACTGCAACCCAGGCATGTGCCCTGACCGGGAATCGAACCGGGACCCTTTGGTTCCCAGCCCATGCTCAATCCACTGAGCTACACCAGCCAGGGCCACACCCGCCCTTTCTTTACTAGCAGTATAAAGGATGGCGGCCCTGTGCCAGGTGAGGACTACAAGTCCTCCAAACCCCCAAATCCCTATGAAGGGTTACACCTTTCACACATTCTTAGAGGTTTGCTAGGGCTGCACCTCATCAAGCACAGCTTCTGTCACAGTGTATGGCTTAAACCACCAAAAACTTTAGGGTGATGCCTGGGCCTCAAATTCCCAATGGGTTTACTGCTCATCCTCTCCCTCACAATGCGTCAAGTGTCCTGCAGCAGAGTCAAGTCTTCACATATTAACGCGGTGTCATCAGTGTAACGGGTTGTGTACTGATGTGCAGGAGAACAGGGACAGATCTGAGACTATCATCCTATGACATATCATGGGGCAGTGCAAGTAGCCTTGAGAATCCCTAGGAAGTTTCTCTGTTGCCCCTCTCATGTGAAGGCAAATTGACCTTGTGACACAGTGGTCAGGATTATACTGGACGTCTTGTGTGAAGGTTTTCATTTTTATTGAATTTCTTGAGGTGACATTGGTTAATAAAATTATATAGGTTTCGGGTATACAGTTGTATAATACATCATCTGCATATTGCATTGTGTGTTCACCACCCAAAGTCAAGTCTCCTCCCATCACCATTTATCCTCCCTTTACCCTCTTCTACCTCCCCTCTTTCCCTCTGGTAATCACCATACTGTTGTCTGTGTCTGTGAGGTATGAGGTTAGGTTTTTGGGGGTTTTTTGCTTAACCCCTTCACCTTTTTCACCCAGCTCCCCTATCCCTTCCCCTCTGAGTGCTGTCAGTCTGCTATCTATCTATCAGTCTGTTTCTATTTTGTTTATTTATTTCATTCGGTAGATTCCACATATGAATTAAACCAGGTGGTACTAGTCTTTCTCTGACCGGCTTTTTTAACTTATCATAATACTCTCCAGGTCCATCCATCCAAAAAAAAAAAAAAGAAAAAAGGATAAGATTTCCTTCTTTTTTTAACATCTGAGTAGTATTCCACTGTGTAAATGTACCACAGCTTTTGTATCCATTCATTTAGTGATGGGCACTTACTTGGGCTTCTTCCAAATCTTGGCTATTGTAAATAATGCTGCTAAGAACACAGGGGTACATATTGTCTTTCAAACTAGTGTTTTTGGTTTCTTTAGATATATTCCCAGAAGTGGAATTGTTGGGTCATAAGGCAGTTCCATTTTTAATTTTTTGAGGTAACTCTATATGGTTCTCCACAGTGCCTGCACCAATCTGCTTTCCCCCCAACAGTGCGCAAATGTTCCCTTTTCTCCACATCCTTGCCAATACTTGTTAATTTATTAATGATAGCCATTCTGACAGGTATCAGGTGATATCTCATTGTGGTTTGAATTTGCATTTCTCTGAAAATTAGTGATGTTGAGCATCTTTTCACATGTCTATTCTATTGGCCATCTGTATGTCCTCTTTGGAGAAATATCTATTCAGGTCCTTTGCCCATTTTTAAATTGGATTGTTTGTTTTTTTGGTGTTGGGTGGTATAAGTTCTTTATATTTGGATATTAACCCAGTACAGATGTATCATTGGCAAATATGTTCACCAATTTAATGGGTTTTCTTTTCATTTTGTTGATGTTTCCTTTGCTATGCAAACACTTTTTAGTCTGATGTAGTCCCATTTGTAGATTTATTTTGTTTTGCTTTTCTCGTCTGAAGTGATATATCAGAAAAAATATTGCCATGAGAAATATCCAAGATTTTACCGCCTATGTTTTCTTCTAGGATTTTTATGGTGTTGAGTCTAACATTTAAGTCTTTAATCCATGTTGAGTTTGTTCTTGTGTATGATGTAAGAAAGTGGTCTAGTTTTGTTCTTTTGCACATATCTATCTAATTTTACCAACACCACTTATTGAACAGATTATTTTTCCCTCATTGTATGTTTTTGTCTTCTTTGTCAAATATTACTTGACCATAAAATATGGGTTTATTTCTGGGCTCTCCATTCTGTTTCATTGCTCTGTATGTCTGTTTTTATGCCAGTGCCATGCTGTTTTGATTACTATAGTCTTGTAGAATAGTTTGATCTCAGATAGAGTGATTCCTCCAACTTTGTTGTTCTTTCTCAAGATTGCTGAGGCTATTCAGGGTCTTTTTTGGTTCCATATAAAATTTTGGAATATTTGTTCTAGTTCTGTGAAATATGCCATTGGTATCTTTTTTAAAAAGATTTTATTTATTTTTAGGGAGGGGAGAGGAAGAAAGAGGAGGGACACATCAATGTATGGTTGTTTCTCACACACCCCATACTTGGGACTTGGATTGCTACCCAGGCATGTGCCCTGACTGGGAATTGAACTGGCGATGGTTTGGTTCACAGGCCAGCACTCAGTCCACTGAGCCACATCAGCCAGGGTGCCATTGGTATATTGATAAGAATTGCATTGAATCTATAGAATGCTTTGGGTAGTATGGACATTTTAATGATGTTAATTCCTCATATCTATGAACATGGTATATATTTCCACTTATTTGTATCTTCCTTGATTTCTTTCTTCAGTGTCTTACAATTTTCCAAGTATGGTTCTTTTAGATACTTGGTTAAATTTATTCCTAGGTATTTTATTTTATTTTTCATGCATTTATAAATGGGATTTTTAAAAATTTTATATTTTTTCATTATTTTTTAGTTTTGTTTATTCCATTACAGCTGTCCCAATTTTTCCCCTTTGCCCTTCTCTTCCAAGCCCACACCCACTCTCACAGTCCGTCCTGGCCCTGTTGTCCGTGTCCATGGGTTAGTCATACATGTTCTTTGACTAACCTATTTCCCTCTTTCCACCTCTCCCCTCTTTCTACTGGCAGATATCAGTTTGTTCCCTGTTTCAAAGTCTCTGGTTCTGTTTTTCCCATTAGTTTATTTTGTTCATTAGACTCCTCTTATAACTGAAGGAACTTCTGACCAAGATGGAGGCATAGGTAGACACACTGTGCCTCCTCGTACAACCAAAAGAGGAAAAACAACAATTTAAAAAGCAAAAACAGCCAGATCTGACAGAAAACTGAACTGAGTGGAAGTCCGACAACCAAGGAGTTAAAGAAGAAATGTTCATCCAGACCGGTAAGCAGGGTGGAGCCAGGTGGAGAGCGCTCGGTGAGATGTGGTTTGTGGAACGGTACCGGCAACGCTCCAGCTGCCCAGAGAGGCCCATGGCGGGCGCGCCTGTCCAAAACGTGGCAGGCGCACTCAGCAAAACTGGGGCTGGGACTGGACGACTGGGTGGTCCCTCATTCTCGAGCAGATAAACCGGGAGGAAAAGCTGGGGAGCAGAACAGACCCCGCAGCCCACCAACGCAGGGAAATAAAGCCTCAAACCACCGAATGAAAACACCTGTGGGGGTTGAGACGGCTGTGGGAGGAACTCCCAGTCTTACAGGAGAGTTCATTGGGGAGACCCACAGGCACTTGGAACTGTGCAGGCCTGCCCACTCATCCCAGAGCCAGCAAAGAAGGGCTCAACTTGCTTGTGGGTAGCTGGGAAAGTGTGGAGAACAGAGCAAGCGCCATTGTTCTCTCAGGCCCCGCCCCCACAGACAGCGTCACAACACAATGATGTGGGTTACCCCACCCTGGTGAACACCTAAGGCTCCGCCCCTTAAAGTAACAGGCACACGGAGAAAAAAAATGGCTCAAATGAAAGAACACATCAAAGCTCCAGAAAAAATACAACTAAGTGACAAAGAGATAGCCAACCTATCAGATGTACAGTTCAAAGCACTGATAATCAGGATGCTCACAGGATTCGAAGAAAGACTGTCTCAATTACTTGAACAAATGAAGGATAATATAAAGGAAATGAGGGGAAATTTGTAGGGAACCAATAGGGATGAGAAGAAAACTGGGACTCAAATCAATGGAGCAGACCAGCAGAAAGAAAAAAACATCCAACCAGAAAAGAATGAAGAAACGAGAATTCAAAAAACTGAGGAGAGGCTTAGGAACCTTCAGGACATTTTTAAACATCCCAATATCCGAGTCATAGGGGTGCCAGAAGGAGAAGAGGAAGACCAAGGGATTGAAAACTTATTTGAACAAATAATGAAGGAGAACTTCCCCAAGCTGGTGAAGGAAATAGATTTTCAGGAAGTCCAGGAAGCTCAGAGAGACCCAAAGAGGAACACACCAAGACACATCATAATGACATTACCCAAGAATAAAAATAAGAAGAGAATCTTAGAAGCAGCAAGAGAAAAGGAGACAGTTACCTACAAAGGAATTCCCATAAGACCGTCAGCTGATTTCTCAAAAGAGGCCTTGCAGGCAAGAAGGGGCTGGAGAGAAGAATTCCAAGTCATGAAAGGCAATGACCTACATCCAAGAATACTCTATCCAGCAAAGCTGTCATTTAGAATGGAAGGGCAGATAAAGTCCTTCTCAGATAAGGTCAAGTTCAAGGAGTTCATCATTACCCAACCTTTATTATATGAAATGTTAAAGGGATTTATATAAGACATGGAGGGATATCAACAGAGGAGTGGCAGGGGGAGAGAGGGGGAGAAGGTGCAGAGAATAAGTAGCATAAATGGTAGGGGGAGATTAAGAATAGTATAGGAAATGTAGAAGACAAAGAACTTATGTGTATGACCTATGGACAAAAACTAAAGGGCAGGGAATGGGGGGGGCATGGAGGAGAAGAAAGGGGGGGAAATGGGACAACTGTAATAGCATAATCAATAAAATATATTTTAAAAAAATCAGAGGTGTTAAAAATGTTACTTTAGAATCAGAATAATTAATAAAAATATATTCTTAAAAAAAAAGTCCACCTTCTGGAAATGGAACTGGACTGAATAGTTCAAATGTTATCCTGTGATTAGTGGGGAGCCACTTAAGATGGTTGAGGATGAGTGACTTGTTCAATACTGTATTTTAGAAAGATCATTGGTGGCTATTGGAGGAAAGGAGAATGGAGCCTGAGACTACTGTCCATGTGTATCCAGGTAGAAATTTCAAGTCAAGTGCTCTAGGTGCGGGGGGTGGAGGGGCATGGCAAGGATTCTGTCCTAGAGTTTCCAGTTGGAACTTTGACAAGACAAATGGCCCTTCCCAAGCAAGACACTTTGTGCAAATAAACTGCATCCTCCCAAAACTAGGAAAGCAGTGTGATCCCAGACTTCCTCATGTGGAATATTTTTTCTCCTCTCAAGCCTTACATGGGTGAGAGTAAAAAGACCAGGAAACCTCTCAGGGCAGAGCAGGTCCTAAAGAGAGTAGGGGGTAGTTTTTTATTGGCCACCTTGGGGATCTGATGTCCCATTTTCTGGGGCAGCTTGTCCACTTGCTTCCTCCATTATCTCTTTGTACTGACGTCTGAAGAAGCCAACCTGTAAGGGAGGAAGGAGAGAAAAAACAGGAAGTCCAGTGAAGAGGGAAAAAGAGATTATGTGGAAGGGGAGGGATTCACCATTTTTGGAACCCCTACTATGTTCAGGAAGTGCAGTAATAACTTCATACACATTGTGACATTTAGACTTTACACAATTCTGTGAGCTGGGTAGAAGTACCTGAAGAATGAGAAACCAAGACCCAGTGTAGACCAGGCACTTGCCCACAATCACAGAATGAATCTGTGGTGGTGTAAATACCAAACCCAGGGTGGTGCTACTTTATGTTTTAATTTGCTGTCAAGGGAAACATGTAGAAAATCTGAGAAGAGTGGGAAAGAAAGGGAGAGAGACTAGAGGAGGCCTGAGAATCAGACAGGAAAGCACAAACGTGAGGGACAGTTAGGGACTGCTAATGTCATAGCTGATCTCTCATACGCAGTAACCTAGCAAGAATGTGTGCCGAATTCCAAGGCAAGCTCTTTCTTATACCGTAAAGAATGAAATCAAATACTGGTGATACCAAGAGTAGGAAGAAAACTCACCTTGTACAGTACGGCTGTGATGAGAGCCAGCAGCAACAGTCCTCCCACAGAGCTGCCCACAATGAGGAGTGTGGGGTTGTGGACCTCATGCTTCTCCAGCATCGTCTTCATCTGGAGTGGTGGTGACCCCATCAGAAAAGACCAGAATTCTGGAAGTCTCAGACTCTACCTGGGTTCTCTAACATTTAACTTCCCCTGCTTCCCCAGGCCAAACTCCAAGGGATGACATACAGAGGCACTCATAGGTTTAGGGACAACTGTCTCACTTAGGAACCTTCACCCTTCTTCTCTCTGGGCTTCCGAGCCCCCAAACTAACAACACAGATTTAACATCGGCAGCCCTCTCACCAACCAGGCTACTGTCTACCACAGTCACTACCTGGGCTCTCAAAAACGCCTCCTGTCCTGGAAGCTGGGAATACACAGATCTGTCGAATGTGATTTCAGCCACACTCACGACCGATACCTTCTTCTGCAATGTCTGCAAAAGAGAGCAGGAGAGCTGGGCAACTAGCTCTGGGGGAAGCTCAGAGTCAGAGAAATGTCCTAGCTTACTGGGGGATGGGCACGGACACAACAGGAACCACCTGAGTGCGGGGGAGGGACTGTGCTGTTGGGCCTACACACCTGGCCGACCCAGCTGAAGCTGAGGTTGCCCTTCAGGATGAAGTCGAGCTCCTCCTGGATGCCAAAGGAGGGGATGTCACAGTGGAACCTCAGGCAGTCAGCAGTGGAGCAGTCCTAGGGACCAAGAAACAGCACCGGCAGAGAGATGGGTTTGAAGGCAGAGGGTAGCATTACACTGTCTGATTTAAGGGGAGCAGCCACATCGGAATGCAGACATCCATCCGAATGTCACACAGACTCCTGAGTTAGATTCCTCTGACGTGTGGCTTAAAGTGGGGGACAGCCAGAGCCCTCCTCACCAGCACACGAGTCTTCTGAATGTGGGTGAGGAAGTTGGACTCCGTGGGCACCATTCTCTCTACAGAGCACTGAAGAGATGGGTTCTAGGAAGACACAGAGAGCAAGCGTCTCAGTGGGGACATCAGAGATTCATGAGGGTCACAAGAAATTCAGGTAAAGGGCTTTAGGGAAGGTGCCATGAACAGTCCTTGAGTACCTGGGGGTGGAGGATCTTCAACCCTGACCACACCGTCACCTGGTTCAGCTCCACAGGCACCAAGAAGTCGATGCTGACAGGCAGGTCCCTCTGTCCCAGGTTGTTCACCTGCATGGAGGGCAGTGAGGGCGGAGACCATGCCGAACCCCACATGCCCCCCACCTCCCCTCAGGCTCCTGGGCCACAGGCCCAGCCTGTGCTCTGGAGTCACCATCTCTCTTCAGACACCATGCTCTTACTCGCCTGGTATCTGTGCTGGGCCAGACTGCTTCCCTTCTCCTCAGAGGCAGAGAAGTTGAGGTACTTGGTGGATTCCTCATGGCTGGGGAGAAAAGAGGCACGGGTGGATTTGAAGCCTATAGGAGCCTCCTGAGGAGGCTCTGGCTGAGAGCATGACAGGATAGTTGGTCAGTGGGGCCTTGGAGTAAACTGGAATGAGGTCTGTGTCTGACTTGGGGTACTGGGAAGATTTAGGGAACAGTTATCACCTAACGATTGAAAGGGTAGTGATAAAACCTAAATGTCCCAGACATTCAGGGGCTGCAGGGACAGAGAATCTTCCTGAGCCCCATCAAAATGATGGAGAAGACCCTTTTCAGGTCTTGGTGTGGCACCTGCTGATCACGGTGTAGACAGCATACTTCACCGGGAGCTCCAGCTGGAAGGTGGTCTTGCTGGTCCTGGGGCTGTTATTCTCACTGGAGAAAGAGGAGGAGCCATTGCCAAGTGCTCCTGAAGGAGAGGCTGAGCTCCAGGGGCTGTTGCCCAAGCCTGGGCCTGCTCACCTGCTCACGTTGGCCATTAGAAGCAGCCGGTCTCCCAGCATGGCCTTGGGGGAGACGTCAAAGGTGGCCATGAAGGTGATCTGAGGAAGAGGCAGGCAGGGGGTTGGAAGCACAGATGGAGGTCAGCAAGCAGTGAGACTGGGTGGGGGCAGGGAAGTGGGACATAGAGCTGACCTGAGCACCCTCGCGGAAGATAAGGTGTTTGATGCTGCAGCAGGTGCTCCAGCTGTCCTGGCCTCTGGCTGGGGCGCTGTCACAGGTCAGGTGCAGGGAGCGTGACTGCAGCTGGCTCTACGCAAAGGCGGGTCAAAACAGGCAGGTGAGCATTTGCCAGTGTTCCAAAAATACTCCATAAAGTAGTGGCAGTTTCCTGAAATCTACCCTGAGGTCGTGTTTTCAAAAACTCCTTAGAACTTAGACACTATCTGGTCAAACTTCTTCCTAATGTAGAAATTTCAATTTATTAAAGTTTCCCCCTTTTTATTTATTGTTATGTTTAAAAGGCTTTCTATCATGGAAATATTTAACATACCAAAAAGTCGAGAGGCTAGATAAATCAACCCCCATGTACCTATCACTCAGCTTAAATTAGCAACATTTTCCTACTTTTGTTTTCATTAATCTTTTAGGAAGAGGGGAAGGGAAGGAGAAAGAGAAGGATAGAAACATCGACACAAGACAAAAACATCAGTCGGATGCCTCTCGTACACGCCTTGACTGGGGACCAAACCCGCAACCCAGGAAGGTGCCCTGACCAGGAATTAAACTGGTGACCTTTTGCTTTGCAGGATGACACCCAACCAACTGAGCCACACTGGTCAGGGCTCTACTTTTCTTTTATTCAGCTGCTCTCCACTTTTTTCCCTGGGAAATTTAAAGCACATTTCGAATATCACACCGTTTCGTTCAGAAATACTTCCGTGTTACCACCAACAGACAAGGGTATTTTTGACGTAACCACAAGACTGAACAAATCACACCCAGCGAAATTAGCAAAAACTCCTTTACATCGGCTAATATCCAGGTCATGTTCAGTCTTCCATCCTTTGTCTGCAGAACTGTTATTTTACAGCTCATTTGTGAAGTAAATATCCAACAGAGCTGCACATATCACATTTGGTTGATATGTCTAGAAGTACTTTCAGTGATAGGGCACTCACCCCTCATGCAGCCAGGCCTTGCCGCTTCTAGTGCATTTCTTCAAATGTTAATCAAAGTATGATCCCTTTGGTAGTACGAGCCAAAGACAGACGAAGAGGCCAACCAACTGAATGTGATGTGTAGACCTAGTTTATGTGCTGGTTCAAATAAATCAGGTGTAAAAGATACTTTTGATAGAAGGCCACTGTAATCAAAACAGCTTGGTGCTGGCATAAAAACAGACAGATAGACCAATGGAACAGAATAGAGAGCCCAGAAATAAACCCAAGTCTCTACAGGCAATTAATATTTGACAAAGGGGGCAGAAGCATAAAAGGGAATAAAAATAGCCTCTTCAACACATGGTGTTGGGAAATCTGGATGGCTACATGCAAAAAAATGAAACTTGAGCACCAACTTACACCATACACAAAAATAAATTCAAGGTGGATAAAAGACTTAAATATAAGTCGTGACACCATAAAAGTCCTAGAGGAAAACATAGGTAGGAAAGTCTCAGACATTCCATGCAGCAACATCTTCAATGATATGTCCCCTAGAGCAAGGGACAGAAAGGAAAGAATAAACAAATGGGACCTTATCAAAATAAAGAGCTTCTGTGGGGCTAAAGAAAACAGTATTAAAATAAAAAGAGAACCAACAGGATGGGAAAACATATTTGCCAATGATACTTCAGACAAGGGTTTGATCTCCAAAATATATAAAGAACTCATACGACTCCACTCCAGGAAGACAAAAAACCCAATTAAAAAATGGGCAGAAGACATGAACAGACACTTCTCGAAAGAGGACATACTGAGGGCCCAGAGACATATGAAAAGATGCTCAACATCATTAGCCATCAGAGAGATACAAATTAAAACCATGATGAGATACCACCTCACACAAGTCAGAATGGCCATCATCAACAAAGCAACAGAAAACTGTTGGAAGGGTTGTGGAGAAAAGGGAACCCTATTGCACTGTTGGTGGGAATGTAGACTGGTGAAGCCACTGTGGAAAACAGTATGGAATTTCCTCAGAAAACTAAAAATGGAACTGCCTTTTGACCCAGCAATTCCACTACTGGGATTATACCCTAAGAGCCCTGAAACGCCAATTCAATCCAATGTTCACAGCAGCACAATTCACAATAGCCAAGGGCTGGAAACAACCTAAGTGCCCATCTATAATTGAGTGGATCAAGAAACTATGGTACATTTACACAATGGAATTCTACGCAGCAGAGAGGAATAAGGAGCTTATACCCTTTACAACAGCATGGATGGAACTGGAGAGCATTATGCTAAGTGAAGTAAGCCAGGCG
>PVJI01024191.1:0-22320 GCA_004026765.1 Micronycteris hirsuta
AATTGAAAACTTATTTGAACACATAATGATGGAGAATTTCCTGAAGCTGGTGAAGGAAATAGACTTTCAGGTAGTCCAGGAAGCTCAGAGAGTCCCAAAGAAGTTGAACCCACAGAGGAACACACCAAGACACATCATAATGACATTACCCAAGATTAAAAATAAGGAGAGAATCTTAGAAGCAGCAAGAGAAAAGGGGACAGTTACCTACAAAGGAATTCCCATAAGACTGTCAGCTGATTTCTCAAAAGAGACCTTACAGGCAAGAAGGGGTTGGAGAGAAGTATTCCAAGTCATGAAAGGCAAGGACCTACATCCAAGATTACTCTATCCAGCAAAGTTTTCATTTAGAATGGAAGGGCAGATAAAGTGCTTCTCAGATAAGGTCAAGTTCAAGAAGTTCATCACCACCCAGCCTTTATTGTATGAAATGTTAAAGGGAGTTATATAAGGTATGGAGGAATATCAACAGGGTAGTGGTAGGGGGAGAGGGTGGGAATGGGGCACAGAATAAGTAGCATAAATGGTAGGTAGACAACAGACAGGGGGAGGTTAAGAATAGTATAGGAAGTGCAAAAGCAGAAGGACTTATGTGTATGACCTATGGACAAAACTAAAGGGTGGGGAAAGGGGGGGCTAAGGGGGTGGTGGGCAAGAAGGGGGGAAGAGTGGGACAACTGTAACAGCATAATCAATAAAATATAGTTTAAAAAAAACTCCAGAAAAAATACAAGTAAATGACGATGAGATAGACAACCTATCAAATCAACAGTTCAAAACACTGGTAATCGGGATGCTCACAGAATTGGTTCAGTATGGTCGCAAAATAGAGAAAAAAGTGAAGGCTATGCAAAGTGAAATAAAGGGAACCAACAGTGAAGGGAAGGAAACCGGGACTCAAATCAACAACCTGGAGCAGAAGGATGAAATAAACATTCAACCAGAACAGAATGAAGAAACAAGAATTCAAAAAAATGAGGAGAGGCTTAGGAATCCCCAGGACAACTTTAAACGTTCCAACATCCAAATCATAGGGGTACCAGAAGGAGAAGAGGAAGAGCAAGAAATTGAAAACTTATTTGAAAACATAATGAAGGAGAACTTCCCCAATCTGGCCAAGGAAATAGATTTTCAGGAAGTCTAGGAAGCTCAGGCAGTCTCAGAGAAGTTGGACCCAAGGAAGCACACATCAAGGCACATCACAATTACATTAACCAAGATTAAAGAGAAGGAGAGAATCTTAAAAGCAGCAAGAGGAAAGGAGACCGTTTACCTACAAAGGACTTCCCTTAAGACTATCAGCTGATTTCTCAAAAGAAATCTTGCAGGCAAGAAGGGGCTGGAAAGAAATATTCAAAGTCATGAAAGGCAAGGACCTACATCCAAGATTACTCCATCCAGCAAAGCTATCATTTAGAATGGAAGAGCAGATAAAGTGCTTCCCAGATAAGGTCAAGTTAAAGGAGTTCATCATCACCAAGTCTTTATTATATGAAATGTTAAAGGGAGTTGAAAAACAAGATTAAAAATTTGAACAACAAAATCACAACAAACTCACCACTATCAGCAACCAAACCTAAAAAAGGCAGAAACAAAAATGAACTAAGCAGACAGTTAGAACAGGAACAGATTCAAGGAAATAGAGATCACATGGAGGGTTACCAGTGGGGAAGGGGAGGTAGGGAGTGGGGAAAAAGGCACGGGAAATAAATAGCATACATGATAGGTAGAAAATAGACATGGGGAGGTTAAGAATAGTATAGGAAATGTAGAAGCCAAAGAAATTATATATACGACACTTGGACATGAACTAACATGGTGAATGTGGTGGGAGGGTGTGTGCAAGGTGGAGGAGAATAAAGAGGGGAAAATTGGACAACTGTGATAACATAATCAATAAAATATATTAAAAATGAAAAAAATGATGAGTTCAAAAACTGTTATCTTTGGCAAAAACATCTTGATAGGTGTAATGTATCCAATGGAGAGTACTTTGAAGGTGACTAAAGTTTAAACATGAAAGAATAAATGCACAATTTTTTATAAATAAATTCTAGTTTCTTTTGGGTTCTCCCCTCATAAAGTTTAACTAGCTCACAGACAACAAGTAAGGTAGCAGAGTTGTAATTTCTGTTTTGATCTGTCTGATGTCTAAGTCCATTGGGCCTCATGGAAATATAACACTCAAATATGGAACTCATGGGAGAGTTCTATATTTCCTGAGCTCCTAAAGCCAGAAGCTTTCCAAGCTTATCTGGTTCTGTCTCAATAAGGGCTTCACCTAAACCATTCCAGGCAGATGGATTAGAGATCTAGGCTTCAAACTCTTGGCTTTCTTTGCTGTCTGGCTCTTGTGTTCAGTCACCACTGGAGCAAGAGGGTCTTCACTTGACCACCTCAACTCTTTCGTATTGCTGTTCAAGGCACCTCCTGTTATCCAGATCATTCTTCCGGTCATTCTTCCAATCTGCTTCCTCTTCCAGGTCATAGATGACAAGGGCCATGTCCTGCCCCCTGGTGCAGAAGGAGACTTGGGCATCCGGATCAAACCCATAAGGCCCATAGGCATCTTCTCTGGCTACGTGGTAAGAAATCTGTGCTCCTCTACCTCTGTTCCCTGGTGGGAACATTGGGCTCTAAGATGGGTGAGAGAGGGCCCCAAAGTCATGAACTTCCCAAGAGGCATTGGCAAGGAGTATCCAGTATCTAAGAATGGGCACTTTTCCAAGAGAAAAGATGGGCAATTCACCCCTGCCATCATTAGCCTATCACTAAGATCTCATCTGAAGAATCATCTTCATTTAGATACATCTTTCCACCCACAGAAATGTTTCATGACAGAAAGCTTATTGACCCTGAACTATATATGGCAGCATTCTCCAAAGGGCACCCCTCCACCTCTACCAAGTATCATCTTTCTACTCCATGCCATTGATCCTCTTTAGAGCCACGTTAGACATATCACATTGAGGCTTCATCATATATTTGGAGGCATTCCTATCTTCAAAGCTTGGACTGCTAGAAATAGATGATTCTTGAGTCCCCACTTTAGAGGTGAGGATGGTGAAATCAGAGATTACACGACTTATTCAAGCCTGGTTCAAATAATAAATTCACTAATAATATTTACTGTCATTTATTGTATGCTTAATACATGATATGCACAGTCCTAAAGCACCTCACATACATTAAGCTCATTTAATTCTCCCAACCCTACTCTACTATTTACCATGTATGCAAGTGACTGATCTCTCATGCCTTAGGTTCCTAATCTATAAAATGTGTATTATAATATCTCATAAAATTCCTATGGCTATCAAAGGGTATTAATATTTGTGAAATACTTAGAAAAGTGCTATATAAGAGTATGTAAAAGAAAATAGTTACTGGAGATATAAATTATCATTCCCATTATACAGATGAGGAAAAATGAGCCCATGAGATGAGGGCACAGCCACACCATGCACTTCTACAGGTATTTTCTGGGTGCTGACCTATTCCATTTTCACATGCCAGTGAGGAAGCTAAGGCATGGGATTCTCCCCATTTGACAGTGCAGGAAAACAGAGTGACTTATGGCCCATAGAGATAATGCCAGCAGGGGCTGAATGGTGACGAGGAGAAAGAGTCAAGGTGAGGGTCAAGAGATTTGACCTTAAGTCTCACCTCTGTCATTTGCAATGGCTATTTGGCTTTGGACACATCTCTTGATCTCTCTGGTCTTCAATACCCTTATTTTCCAAATGAAGAAGTTAGCTGATGAACTCTTTATGCTGCCTTCAAACCCAGTGACTAAGAATCTATCAGGAAGTCCACACTCCTACACTTAAACAAGATACAGGGATGGTTCCAACCCTGATGGATTGATGGATGCACTTCAATCCATCAGGGGTGAACCCCAAACCTTTTCATTGTTCAAGAACAAGTGCTACATTTGAATGAAGCACCCAAGCAATTGAAGAAATATGCACATTGGCAGGGCCCTGGGGGCTTGCTGGTGTATTTCTAGAATTTTCAAATCTAACAAAAAGCCAAGAAAAATGTGTAATAAACCTTGATCCCCTTAAATGGTGTCATGGAATGGAGCAGGAGTTAGGCTGACCATTGAAGGGAAGGTGGAATCAGTCAGGAAAAATGCCCAGGAGCATGGGTGAATGAATGCGTTAATATTATCCCTTAGACTGGAACCAGAAGAGCAGAGAAAAAACCCTGGGAGGAATAACTGAAAAAAGGGTAGGGGGAATCCAGTTCCATTTAGAGGCTGGGGTTGACAGGTTCAAGTTGTAAAATGCACAACACGTACATCTGTTCATAGAAGGCCTGGGACAGAGAATTTAGGCTTTGCAGTTCAATGACTGTCTTTCTGTGGTCACCAGGACAATCTGGAGAAGACAGCAGCCAACATTCGAGGGGATTTTTGGCTCACAGGAGACCGGGCCATCAAGGATCAAGATGGATATTTCCAGTTCATGGGGCGGGCAGATGAGATCATTAACTCCAGTGGGTGAGCTTGGTTTCTGGGATGGGAAGGGTAATCTGCATCTTTATCCTGACTAATTCTAGACCTTAGGGCTTGCCTAGAGGTTGTGTCCAGTCTTCTCTGAAGGGTGGGTTCTTCTACAGGTACCGGATTGGACCTGCAGAGGTGGAGAATGCACTGATGGAGCACCCTGCTGTGGTGGAGACAGCTGTTATCGGCAGTCCAGACCCCATCCGAGGACAGGTGATTGGGGGCAGCATCTTGGGGGTGGGCAGATTTGGGAAACAGGGGCATTTAGTATGATGGTTAAGAACATGTACTCAGAGGACTAGACAGCCTGAGTCAAAATCTTTGCCCTATACTCCTTACTAGCTGTGTGACCTTGGGCAAATTACTTAGCTTCTGAGCCTCAGTTTCTCATTTGTAAGATGAGCAGTTATTGTGATGATTAAGTCAATGAATGTCTGTAAAGTGTTTAAAATAAGACCTAGCAAGCAACTCATGAGGTCTAATATTATTGGCACATCAATCAGAATCTGATCCCTGACCAGAAGAATAGAGGAAGGATTTATGCAGAGATAGAGCCCCTGAGCCATGGGGTTTACACTTAGAATATGAAGAAGATAAAGGACCATTTATAATGCTAGGGCTATAGAAAAAGATCCAGATAAAGTCTAATGGAACTTGGTATGTGTGTGGAGAACAGTTAAGGTGCAGAGGTGTGAGTCAATGTCGAAGTACATTTCTGCAGGGTGCAAGTTGACAATATCATGTCTCTGTCAGGTATGGGACCTATCACCATAGAAATCATAGGATCCACTAGGCAAATTGGTCTCAGAGGACTGTCTACTTGGAAAACTCTTTGTGCCAAGCACAGAGCTAAGCCAGGCTATATATTATTTCATTGTACTTCCCATCAATTGAGTATGACAACTGGATCTCCATTTTATAGAATATAAATGTGCAAACTGGTTTGAAGAAGTTAAACAGATCACTTGGGTTTATGGTCTTCAGTCTTTCTTTTCTTCTCTTCACTTATATCTAGTTTCTCCCCATAACTCCTTATTGTCCCTGGCATAGAAGATGAGCCAGGTCTCAATCTACAGTCCTACATACTCATCCAATAAACTATTTGAGAGAGAAATGGACTGTTGACCACTATTATCCCCAGTTTCTCCCTTTCCCTGGCCCCAAATATTTTGAGGTACAATTGGAAGGATATAAAGGTGGTGGTTGTAGTGGAAGTTTTAACACTTAACATATCTCAGGAGATGATGATCACTTTGATCCCTTCTTTCTTGACCCTGATCCTCATCACAGGTGGTGAAGGCATTTGTGGTCCTGGCACCACAGTTTCTGTCCTATCACCCAGACCAGCTCACCAAAATACTGCAGCAGCATGTGAAGTCAGTGACAGCCCCGTACAAGTACCCAAGGAAGGTGAGACTCTGGGCTCCCCAAACTTGAGGAAGCAGAGATGATCTCTTCTCATATTTCCCTTCTTCTGCAGCCAGGACTCTAAGTTCAAAGTTCTGCCTGCCTATGACCACAAAAGCCCCATAATACAGCCCAGCAACTATTATAGATGCTTGAAAGTTGGCCTCAACATTCAGCTCACTCTCCTTGAAAATCAGATGCTACCATAGGAACAACTTCTAGCCAGTATCAGGCCTATATTCCCACTCTCTGCACCAAGGTCTTGCTATATTACACAGGATTGTCTCAGCTGCAGGGGACAGTAATCCAACTTAAGGTCCCTTGCTCATACAATTGTTAAGTCCAGGATGGATGAAGCCTTAGTCATGGCTGGTAACAGGTATTCAAATGATGTGGTCAAGGATGGCTTTTTCACATCTTAACTCTCCTTTATGTATTGACTTCATTTCTTGAAGTGCTCTTTCTTTGTGATGACACCCAATAGCTCCAAACATACATTTTTAGCAGCTAAGCAAATCCCAGTAGAAAAAGAACAGCTTTCCCCCCAAAGGTACCAGAAAATCTTCAAGTTGATTCTCATTGGATCACTTTAGGTCATGTGTCCATTGTTAAACCAATCCCTGTAACCAGGGGATGAAACACTCTGATTGTCCAGTTCTGGGTCATATGATCACCCCTGGAGAGAATGCAGGAAGATGGGAGGAAGAGCTGCCCTACATCGAAAACACAGACTGAGTGAGGGAGGGGTGGTTCCCTGTCGGAAAATGCAAGTGCTGTTATCAGAAAAGAAAAAATCATAGAAGCTATTACATATGCTTTCAGCTATTTTCACTGTGGGGTGGGGAACCAAGGCATAGAGGTGGACAGGGAAGAGGGACCCAGTTTTTGGAGTTGGGTACAGGATAGGAGTTTACCCCAAAGAAAGAGTTAATCATGTGTTTCCTTCCTTCCTTCCTTCCTTCCTTCCTTCCTTCCTTCCTTCCTTCCTTCCTTCCTTCCTTCCTTCCTTCCTTCCTTCTTTTCTTTCTTTCTTCTTTCTTTTTTTCTTTGTTTCTTTCATCTTCCTTCCTTCCTTCCTTCTTTCTTTCTTCCTTTCTTTCTCCTTTCTTTCTTTCTTTCTTTCTTTCTTTCTTTCTTTCTTTCTTTCTTTCTTTCTTTCTTTCTCTCTTTCTTTCAAGTAGAAGGTGAAAGCAACCACATTAAGCCTAAAGCACCTCAGATTCTCATGTAACCCAGATACTCACTGACGATTTGTCAGCACAGGCTATTTGACACTGGTGGGTTTCTGAGAAGCAGATGCTGGGAAGGCGATTAACATGCAAGAGGTGTATTTATTTTTTTAATTACCTTATTGTTGTTCAATTACAGTTGTCTGCATTTTCTCCCCACCACTCCCCCCAACTCAGCCAATCCTACCTCCCTCCCTTGCTTCCACCCTCCCCCTTGGTTCTGTCCATGAGTCCTTTATAGTAGTTCCTGAAAACCCTTCTCCCCACTGTCCCTTCCCCGCTCCCCTCTGGCTATTGTTAGATTGTTCTCAATTTCAATGTCTCTGGTTATATTTCATTTGCTTTTTTCTTTTGTTGATTATATTCCAGTTAAAGGTGAGATCATGTGGTATATAAAGAACTTGCTAGAGGTTTATTAAGGAGTTCTTTGGAATGAAAGGGGAGGGAAGGGGAGAGAAAGGGAGGAAAGGAGCAGCATTGGGCTGAAGGTAAAGTTTCACTGTGAAGTAGTTCAGTGGGGGCTTCAGTCAACCCCGTGGGGAGTTTTGAAACTAGGACAACCTTTCAGAGTTTCCTAAGCAGTAGCAAAGAGGAGGGTTTTTATAGCCTCTGTAGGTCAAGCATGGATGCAGCCTGCCCTGGAATGGGATGTGGCTCTAGGAGAGACAGCTCACCACAGCAGCTGCACTCCCCAAAGAAGTCTGGTATTGGGAGAGTACGTCTTTCATTTCTGCAGGGAAGTCCAGGCAGCACATCAAAGAGTCCATCACACAGACTTCAGCCTCAAACTGATAGGGAGTCATTCTAGCAGTCTCTTGAAATAGACTGTTGCATTCACCTCCATCACTTAGCAATCACTCTAGGCCTCAGTTTTCTTATCTGTATGATGTAGATTATGGTGTTACTCCTTCTCAGGTTGTTAAAAACCAGTCAACATTTGTAAGGCATAAGGTACCTTGATAAGAATTTAATATTTTAAAGAGACTAGAAAACCAATCACACCAAGCATATTTTCCCCACTCCACTCCCCCAAACCCCAGCCTCCCTCCCCTGATCCCACCCCCCTTGGTTTTGCCCATGTGTCCTTTATACTTGTTCCTGAAAACCCTTCACTCTTTTACCCCCATTATCCCTCCCTGTTTCCCTCTGGTTACTGTCAGTTTGTTCTTTATTTCAATGTTTCTGGTTATATTTTGCTTACTTGCTTGTTTTGTTGATTTTATTTCACTTAAAGGTGAGATCATATGGTATATATGGTATTTGTCTTTCACCACCTGGCTTATTTCACTTAGTATAATGCTTTCCAGTCCCATCTGTGCTGTCGCAAAGGGGAAGAGCTCCTCCTTTCTTTCTGCTTTTTAGTATTCCATTCTCTAAATGTACCATAGTTTTTTTATCCATTCGTTTACTGATGGGCACTTAGGTTGCTTCCAGCACTTGACTTTTGTAAATTGTGATGCTATGAACATTGGGGTTCAAAAGAACGTATACACCCCAATGTTATCATTTTTCTTAAACCCCAAATTATCTGACTTCTAGAGCAATGCTCTAGCAAGCTGGGCCATATAACCAGAAGCCTCGGTGAGTTCTCTTTGTTACCCATATCTTAGGATTCAAGAATATTAGAGATGGAAATGTCCTCAATATCAAACATTCCTTCCCACAGGTGAGAAAGGTGAAATTGGAGAGGTTTTTTAGTTCTGCCAAGGACATACCAACAAGAAATAATGGAGATGAATTCAAAACAAGGCTTCCTAACTCTTAGCTGTCTACTGTCTCTAGTCTAGATTCATAACCACAGCTAATATTTTGGAGCATTCACCCATGCCAAGAACTCAGCCTGCATAACCTCATTCTAACCTCACAACAACTCAACAAAGTTGCTGTTATTTTCCAGTTTACTCAGTGGGAAAATTGAGTCTCATAAAAGCCTAGTGACCTGTTCAAAACCAGGTAAATGGTAAAGAAGAGAATAGAGCTCAGAGTCTGACGTCAAAACTCAGGTGTCTGACTACTCTGTCATGTCAGCACACTGCATTGCTTCTCCCTGTCCTAGAGTGTGTCAGAGATAGTGAATGGCTGTTATGTCCTGTTCTGATCATTTTCTTCTTTTCCTGTCCAAGAGCATTTTCTGAACCTTCTTATTTGCACAGGCAACTCCTCAGGAGTTTTCCAGGCTCAGTAGTCAGTCACCTGGAGCCTCCAACCTCAAGAGCTTCCCCTTACCCTAGAGAAACTTCTCAGCCCTATTGAGGTCATGGATGGCCAACCTTGGAATGATTTGTCCCAACAGATAGAGTTTGTCTTGGACCTGCCCAAAACTGTCTCAGGGAAAATCCAGCGGAAGAAGCTTCAAGATAAGGAATGGAAGAGGTCTGGGCCAGCCAGGGCCCAGTGAAAACTGCAAGCAGCTTTTCTTTTGGTCCCTGCCCTTATTCTCCTTCCATTTCCCTTTGGGTCATCTGCCTTCCTACGGAGATATGAGATAATTTATAACAAGACATCTGATTTTTGTCCTTACCTGGTTATTAGCTCAAAATCTTGCGATGTTAGATGTTGAAGGAAGAAAGGGAGGGCAGGACTGGGAGTGAGGAAAGGAGAGGGGAACAGAGAAGAAAGAAATAAAATGAGAGAGGAGGATTAAAATAACAATTAAGAAAAAAGGAAGGCAGCTGGGATGGAGGCAGGGAGAAAATATTAAATGAATTGTAGGGAAAGAAAAAAGAGAAAGAAGGAGGGAGGGAGGAAGGAAGGAAGACAAGAAGGAGAGAAGAAAAAAGAAAGAAATTGATAAAATAGAAACTGATAAATAAAAATAATGGAAGACAAGAAGGATGAGAAGCAGGAGAGGGAAGACTTATTATTACACCCACAGATGGACAGATGAACAGACAATAATCAAATCAAGCATAAAACTGGATTTCAGGAAGGCATTAAAAGGCTATGGCTCCCCATATCACCCCTTGAACAGGACCCCTCACTTGGTTAGGCATTGTTCCACAAAGCAAAAGGTTACCAGTTCGATTACTGGTCAGGGCACATGTGTGGGTTGTGGGTTCAGTCCCCGGTAAGGGCACATACAAGAGGCAACCAATCAATGTTTCTCTCTCAATCGATGTTTCTCTCCCTCTCCTTCTATCTCTCTTCTCCTCTCTCTAAAAATAAATAAATAAAATATTTTTCAAAAGGAACAATTTGTGCTTTCATTGTATTCATTTTTTGTTTCTTCTGTTGTGGCAATTAAATTTGTTTTTTAAGTTATAGCAGTGGTACAGTTTCATTTGGATAATTAATATATTTTTGTTTTTCATTTAATTTTTAATGAAATCAATGTAAAGAAAAATGAGATAAGACTACACAGTTGGTTAGAGCAAAAAAGAAAAAGAAAATGATGGTGAAGCATGTACCATGTGGCTGGAGTTTGAGAGAGAGTAGAGAAGAATGGGACAAAATTACAAAAGAGAAGGCTAGGGTTGAGACCCAAATGAATACCCAAAATAAAAGATAAGTTGTGTCATTTTTACCTAAAATGAAGTATCCAAGGATCAAAGAGAAAAGTGGCTAACCTTTGGGATCGAAGTTTTAGTTCTGTTATTCCAGAGGAGTGCCCTGCTCACTCTGAGCTTCAGTTTCTTCTTCTGGGAAATGGGAGTGGTCCAACAACATCACAGGGATAAAGCAGTGATTTGTAGATATTATGCCCGTGGAAGCAGCTCTCAGGGTCCAGATAGACAACTAGGAAGAGATTAATGTGAGGGATAGAGGGCCAAAAGATTTTTTTAAATCCTTTTTTAAAAAAGATTTTTTAAAAAGAGGGAAAGAAAGTCAGGTAGCGATACTCATATCAGACAAAATAGACTTCAAAAAAAGGACCATAAAAAGAGACCCAGAAGGACACTACATAATACTCAAGGGAAGAATCCATCAAGAAAACATAAACATTATAAATATATATGCACCCAACATAGAAGCACCCAAATACATAAGGAAAATCTTGGAGGACTTCAAGAAAGATATTGACAGCAACACAATTAGAGTAGGGAATTTCAATACCCCACTGTCAAAAATGAATAGATCTTCCAAACAAAGTATCAGCAAAGATATTGCAGTATTGAACAGTGTTCTATATAGATGATATAGATATAGATATATATCAGTTAAGTCTACTTGATCTATAACATTTTTATACAAAGATATATAGAGATATAATGTCTTATTTTATATATATATATATATATATATATATATATATAGAGAGAGAGAGAGAGAGAGAGAGAGAGAGACAGAGAGAGAGAGACAGAGAGAGAGAGACAGAGAGAGAGCCTTTCATTGCAAAGAAGCAAAATACACATTCTTTTTAAATGTACATGGAACATTTTCAAACATAGACCATATGATAGGACACAAAACAAGCCTCAACAAATTCAAGAAAGTTGAAATCATATCAAGCATTTTCTGTGAACACAAGGGACTGAAACTAGAAACTAACCTCAAGGAAAAAACTCAAAAAGACTCAAACTCATGGAGATTGAATAGCATGCTATTAAACAATGAATGGGTCAATAGTGAGATCAAGGAAGAAATCAAAAAGTTTCTGGAAACAAATGAAAATGAACTCACAACAATCCAAAATTCATGGGACATAGTGAAGGCAGTCCTGAGAGGAAAGTTCATAGCGATACAGGCCTACCTAGAAAAGATAGAAATATTTCAAATAAACACCTAACCCTACAACTACAAGAACTGGAGGAACAACAACAAAGACAGCTCAGAGCAAGTAGAAGGAAATAACTAATATCACAGCAGAATTATATGACAGAGACTAAAGGAACAATTTTAAGGGTCAATAAATTCAGGAGCTGGTTCTTTGAAAAGATAAATAAAATCAACAAGCCTTTAAGCAGACTCTTCAAGAAAAAAAGAGAAAGAATCCAAAAAAACCACAATCAGAAATGAAAGAGGAGAGATTACAACTGACACCACAGAAATACAAAGGATTGTAAGAAAGTACTATGAAGAACTATATGCCAAGAAATTTGGAAATCTAGGTGAAATGGACAAATTTCTAGAAAAATATAATCTTCCAAAACTGAATGAAGAAGCAGAAAGCCTGAACAAACCAATAACAGCTGATGGAATTGAAGCAATAATCAAAAAACTCCCGGCTCACAAACGCCCCGGACCAGATGGTTTTACAGGAGATTTTTACAAAGCATTTAAAAAATTAAAAATTAAAAAGAAATGTTGTTTACCTTTGCAATTGGGTAATGCCAAAGATGTTCTGAAATAAAAGGTATCCACTAAAAATCACCCACACTGCAATCACAGCTCTTCTCCCTAGAGGAAAATAGTGCCATATTTTCCCTTGTGAATCCTTTCAAAGATATCTGGGAGTATTATGGTAGACAACTTAGTTGGTTTTCTCCCTCTTCACTCAGGTTGTGTTAAAATTTGCACCCCATTGGAGCTCCATCTGACCAACCTCTATAATAGAACTCACTGTCCCTCAGGTCCTTTCTTTATATCCCCAGCAGTGTGGGTGGAATAAGAGAAGCCTCAGGAAGCTATATTACTGTGGTCTTGACTGTGCTTGTGGGTCAGTATTTCAGTCAACATTACCCTCAAAGTCAGATACTATCCTGACATGCAGCAGCTGGTCCTCCTGCCTAGTCATGGTCACTTGGGAGGGCAAAAGTCCAGGAACATTTACTTCCCAAGGAGCTCAGGATGAGGGGCATTTACTTCCCAAAGAACTCAGGATGGGACACTTAAATATCTAGATAGCAGACTGGTTCTGCATGTCTTCAGGAATGATATGGGGATATAGGAAGAGTGAATGCACATGGCATGAAAGCAGATCACAACTTGAACAATCTCAGAATTTTCTGAAAATGACATCTCTCCTGCAGTGTTCTGGGCTGCTTAGGAAGTAGTGAGTTTCCTATTACTATAAAGCCTCTTGTTTGCATCAGACTACAGTGGAATGTGACAGGAATTCTTTTCATCCGCATGATAAAAACGTAACCCCCCGGGAATTTCCACGTCTCGAGCCTGGCTCCATGGAAATTAACACTCCTGTGCGGGCCGGCGTAAAAATCATGCTCGTGGAAAAAAGAATTCCTTAAAGGGAAATTGGATTAATTTACTTCCTAAGACTTGTTAACTTGCTGGGACCCTTCCCCAGGAGCCAAGGGATTATGCTAATGGTTGCCCGGAACCCCTTGCATAGCTAATGAATAGCCATTCCCATTTTGCTGTGTCCTGAGCTTCCTAATAAAAACCCGGCTAAGCCACACTCGAGGCCCTTTTCCTGAGATTTGGAAGTTGGTCCCTTGGCCCCGGATTCCTTCTCCCTGCGTGTCTCAGTGTGAGATTCTTTCATGCATCGGGTTACGGTCACCCACGGGTTTCGGTTGGGACGAAATCCCCACGACAGTGGAACCTCAGTTCTCAAATTTATTTATTTTATTTTTAAGTATATTTTATTGATTATGTTATTAAATTTGTGCCATTTTTCTCCCCTTTACCACCTTTGTCCCTGCACACCCTCAACCTCTAGCGTTCCCCACTCCCCTTAGTTCATGTCCATGGATTGTACATATAAGTTCTTTTGCTTCTCCATTTCCTATACTATTCTTAACTTCCCCCATCTATCTTGTGCCTACCTATTATACTTCTTCCCTGTACCTCTTCCCCCCTCCTCCTCCTCACTGATAACCCTCCGTGTGGTGTCCATTTCTCTGATTCTGTTCTGTTCTAGTTGTTTGCTTAGTTTTTGTTACTGTTTTTTAGGTTCAGTTGTTGATAGTTGTAAGTTTATTGTCATTTTACTGTTCATATTTTTTATCTTCTTCTATTTCTTAGGTAAGTCCCTCTTACATTTCATATAATAACCACTTGGTGAGGATGAACTCCTTTAACTTGACCTTATCTGGGAAGCACTTTATCTGCCCTTACATTCTAATTGATAGCTTTGCTGGATAGAGTAATTTTGGGTGTAGGCCCTTGCCTCTCATGACTTTGAATATTTCTTTCCAGCCCCTTCTTGCCTGCAAGTTTTCTTTTGAGAAATTAGCTGATAGCCTTATAGGCACTCCTTTGTAGGTAACTGTCTCCTTTTCTCTTGCTGCTTTTAAGATTTTCTCCTTATCTTTAATCTTGAGTAACTTAATTATGATGTGTCCTTGTGTGTTCTTCCTTGGGTCCAATTTCTTTGGGAATCTCTGAGCTTCCTGGGCTTCCTGGAAGTCTATTTCCTTCTCCAGATTGGGGAAGTTTTCCTTCATTATTTGTTCAAATAAGTTTTCAATTTCTTGCTCTTGTTCTTCTCCTTTTGGCATCCATATGATTCAATGTTGGAGCATTTAAAGTTGCCCCAGAGGTTCCTAAGCCTCTCCTCATTTTTTTAAAATTCATATTAGTCAATTCTGTTTCAGTTGGATGTTTATTTCTTCCTTTTGTTCCAAATTATTGGTTTGAGTTCCAGTTTCCTTCCCTTCAGTCTTGGTTCCCTGTATATTTTGAGTTATTTCATTTTGGGTAGCCTTCATTTGTTCCTTCATTTTGCTACTGAGCTCCATAATTTCTGTGAGTATCCTGATTACCAGTGTTTTGAACTCTGCACCTATCTTCTCATCACTTAGTTCTTTTTCTGGAGTTATCACCTGTTCTTTCATTTGAGCCATATTTCTTTGTCTAGGTGAACCTGTTATATAATAAGGGGCAGAGCCTTAGGTATTCACCGGTGGGGGTTGGGGTTGGTGGGCAACCCTGTTTGCTGAGTTGTGGTACTATCTGTGGGGGACGGGTCAGAGAGGAAACAATGCAGCTTACTGGGCTCTTGCCCTACTTTCTGTCACTTCCCTCACTTCCCACAAGAGGATTGTGCCCTTTCAGGTGCTGATTTGCAGGTGGGTGGGTTTGTGTACGTTCTACATCCCTGTGGGCCTCTCCAACAAACTTTCCTGTAAGGCTGTAAGTTTCTCCCACTGCTGCAACCACCACAGATGCTTACTGCCAGAGGTTTTGAGTCTTTAGTTTCCCACACTGAAACCCTGGGTTTCGCAGTATGTCTCACTCCCCATTTGTTCCTCCCAGCTTATCCACACATGAGTGTGGGAAGCCTGGTCCACCAGCCCCAACCTCTCCCATCTGGTCCTCCAGCTGCTGCCTTGCCGCACATCCTCTCTGCCCCGTTTCCCATCTCCACCCCTCCTACAAGTCCGGATTCACATTTCTTTAACTCCTTGTTGTCTGACTTCTGTATAGTTTGATTTTCTGGAAGTTCTGGTTGTTTTTTGTTTTTAAATTGGTTTTTATCCTTCTCTTGGTTGTGTGAGGAAGCAAAGCATTTCTACCTATGCCTCCATCTTGGCCACAACCTCCTAAATTCTTTATATTCTGTATCTATGTCTATATCTTCATCACATATAAAAAGTTGCTATCATTGTAGAGTCTATGAAGAAAATTCCAACAGCTTTTTGGCTCTTTTTCTTTAAATGATGAACAGTTTTATATGTCTCCAGATTAACCAAGGATTTAAGAGATTTGATTGATCACCCATGAGCAATCATCATGGCAGTGCCTACATGAGCTTGTCTTTGGGAGCTGCAAGAACAGTAGACCGTCACATTGGCCCAACAAACTCTTACACTTTATATAGAAGCTGGGAACAGTTTCAGTCTTCCATGCAAGAGATCTCAACAGCACCTTATCTCCCAAGGCTACCTCCCTGAAACAACTCTTGGTGTGGAAACAGTTGGCCAAAGGCATAATCCAAGGACAAGGGATAGGTGAGGAGCCTTCAAATGCCCCTCAGTTCTCAAATTTATTTCACCCAGGAAGGCCATTCAAGAAGAAATTTGTGGTAAACTTCCAGTAAAGATGGTGGCATTGGTAAACCTGGCTTGCCTCCTCATACAGCCACATCAAAATTACAACTAAAATATAGAACAGCCATCACTCAGAACCACCAGAAATCAAGTTGAATAGAAGTCTGACAACTACATAATTAAAGAAACCACATCCATCCAGACCAGTAGGAGGGTTGGGGATGTGGACAAGGATGGTCCCACATCCATGTGTGGTAAATAAAAACTTGGGAGGGATGTCTTGGAAGCAAGAAGTTCCAGCCCCAAGACAGGTGCCCCAGCTGAGGGTTCCAAGGTCAGGAAAATAAGTCCCCATAACTTCTGGCTGCAAAATTCATCAGGGGTTGGGATGATGGAAAAACTTCTGGAGTCCCAAGCCACTTCTCTTAACGAACTCACACAAAGACTTATACAGACTCACTCCTTCTGAGCTCCAGTACCTGGGTAGCAGCTTGAAAGGTACCAGTGGCATACAGGGAGTAAGTGAAATGTCTGGCATGAAGGCAAGAGCTGGGAGATAGCCTTCTCCCAGAAAGAAAGGGAGGCAGAGACCATTGTCCCTTTTCTGAACTCTCCCACCACAGAGTTACAGAGCCAGCAGGTTGATGCCATATATGAGACACCATAAATCTTGTTAGCACTGTTTGCCCCACCCTGGAGATCCCTAGAACCTCTGTCCCACCCAACTTATGGTTCCACCCAAGCTGTTTTTTTCACATGAATGACAACTCTTAGCTCATGCTTCACAACTTCCTAAATCTTCTCAAACAAGCAATAGCCAGCTTCAGGGAACCCTCAACCCCTGCACCACTTGCTAAGTGGCCCCAGTCATGGTGCTAGCAGCAGCCAACCTAGAATCACAGCTTGTATTCATCTGGAAATCTCCAAACCTAGCACAAATAAGCCATCTCAGACTGCCTTATATCTCAGGCAAGATGGCCACAGGCAGAAGGGGGCTGACCTTGGCCTGCACCACCCAAGAAACCCCAGAGCCTTTGCATCAAATGGACAGCTACAGACCACATCAGAGCACTGCCACCCTGTTTTCACACTGCTGATCTTCCATGGAGGAGAGTGATTGGTGGTCAATGGTCACAGCCAGTCCTGCAGCTGACTGACCTGGATAAAATCCTCCCACTGACCTGCCAACAGCAGTCAAATCTCAAGTAAAAGAGGGGTACTCTCAGCCCACACAAAGGGTGCACCTTGAATACCCAGCTTTGGTAATAGGGGACGTTGTGCAACTGGACCCTACAAGATACTTACTACATTGGGCCATGCTACCAAGACAGGGACTCATAGCAGCTCTACCTAATACATAGAAAGTATCACAGGGAGACTGCCAACACAAGGAGACAAAGAAACATGGCACAAATGAAAGAATGGATCAAAACTCCAGAAAAAGAACTAAACAAAATGGAGATAAGCAATCTATCAGATGCAGACCTGAAAACACTGGTTATAAGGATACTCAAGGAACTAAGTGAGGACATCAACGGCATAAAAAAGATCCAGTCAAAAATTATGGATACAGTACTTAAAATAAATAACAATTTACAAGGAAACAACAGTAGAATGGATGAAGCTGAAAATCAAATAAATAATTTGGAACATAAGGAAGCAAAAAACAAGCAAGTAGAACAATGAGAGGAAAAAAAGAATTAAAAAAATAAGGATGACAGAACAGATCAATTTAAGAAACAGAGGCTAGCAAGAAGAGTCTCACAAACAATGGGAATACAAAGAAACAATCCCCAAATGAAAGGAAAGGAGGAAGCCCCAGAAAGAATGATAAATGAAACAGAGGCAAGCCAACTATCAGATATTGAGTTCAAAGAATTGGTTATCAGGAGGCTCAAGAAACTCGAGAAGCTTGATGAACTCACAGAAAACTACCAGAAACTACAGGGAAACTACAATGAACTCACTGAAAACTATATCAACATGAAAAAGGAAATAGAAGTTATTCACAAGGGCCAAGAGGAAATGAGGAATACAATATCTGAACTGAAGAATACAATAGAAGGAATCAAAAGCAGGCTCAGTGAAGCAGAAGATCGGATCAGCGAGCTGGAGGACAAGGTAGGAAAAAACACCCCAAAAGAACAAGAACAGGAAAAGAGACTCAGAAAAAATCAAGAGGTATTAAGGGAAATGCAGGACAACATGAAATGTAATAATATTCGTATAATAGGGATACCAGAAGGAGAAGAGGAGGAGCAAGGGATAGAAAACCTGTTTGAAAAAGTAATGATGGAAAACTTCCCTAATCTGATGAGAGAAAAAATCACACAAATCCAGGAAACACAGAGAGTACCAATCAAAAGGAACCCAAACAGGCTCACTTCAAGACACATCATAATTAAAATGGAAAAATTCCAAGATAAAGAGAGAATGTTAAAGGCAGCGAGGCAGAAACAGGAAGTAACATATAAGGGTTTTGTTTATCTTTTCAAAGAAGCAGCTCCTGCATTTATTGATCCTTAGAATTGTGCTTTTAGTCTCTATGTCATATAATTCTGCTGTGATATTGGTTATTTCCTTCCTTCTACTTTCTCTGAGCTATGTTTGTTATTGTTCCTCCCCTTCTTGTAGATGTAGGGTTAGGTTGTTTATTTGAAATGTTTCTGTGTTTTTCAGGTAGGCCTGTATTGCTATGAACTTCCCTCTCAGGACTGCCTTTGCTGTTTCCCATAAGGTTTGGACTGTTGTGAGTTCATTTTCATTTGTTTCCAGAAAATTTTTTATTTCTTCCTTGATCTCATTCTTAATCCATTCATTGTTTAATAGCATGCTATTTACTCTCCATGAGTTTTAGTAGTTTTGAGTTTTTCTGTTGAGTTTGGTTTCTAGTTTCAGTTCCTTTTTGTCAGAGAAAATGCTTGATACGATTTCAATTTTCTTGAATTTGTTGAGGCTTGTTTTCTGTCCTATACTGTGGTCTATGTTTGAAAATGTTCCATGTTCATTTGAAAAGAATGTGTATTTTGTGTCTCTGGGATAAAAGTTTAGATAGATATAGATATAGATATAGATATATTCAGTTAAGTCCATTTGATCTAGGACATTGTTCAATGCTGCCATATGTTAGTCAATATTCTGTTTTGAAGATCTATCTATTTTGACAGTAGGGTGTTAAAGTCTCCTAGTTAAGTGTGTTCCTTTCAATATCTTCCTTGAAGTCCTCCAAGACTTTCCTTATGTATTTTGGTGCTCCTATTTTGGGTGCATAAATGTTTATAATTTTTTTGTGTCTTCTTGATGAATTCTTCCCTTGAGTATTACGAAGTGTCCTTCTGGATCTGTTTTTATGGCCCTTGTTTTGAAGTCTATTTCTCAGATATGAGTACCCCAGCTTTTTTTTCCCCGGAATATTTGCTTGGAATATTTGTTTGCAGCCCTTCACTTTCAGTGTGTGTAGGTCTTTTGTTCTGAGGTGGGTCTCCTGTAAGCAGTATATGTGTGGGTCATGTTTTCTTATCCATTTAGCTACTCTGTGTCTTTTGATTGGAGCATTTAACTCATTAACATTAACTTTTTAATGGTAGATATTTACTCATTTTTCCCTGTTTGTACCTACGTTCCTCTCTTACTGACTCTTTTCTTTCCTCTTCTTATAGTAGTACCTTTAGTATATCTTGTAGTGCTGCTTCATTGGAGATGTATTCTTTCAGCCTTCTTTTGTCTGGGAAACTCTTTATTTTGCCTTCCATTTTAATTGAGAGCCTCACTAGGTAGAGTAGTCTTGGTTTCAGGCCTTTGCTTTTTGTTATTTGGAGTGTTTCTTGCCATTATCTCCTGGATTTCAGTGTTTCTGTTGAGAAATCAGCTACTAGCCTTATCGGAGCCCCTTTGTATGTTACTTCTTGTTTCTCCTTGAGGCTTTTAAGATTCTCTCTTTATCTTTAAATTTGTCATTTTAATTATGGTATGTCATGGAGTAGGCCTCTTTGGGTTCATCTTGATTAGGACTCTCTGTGCTTCTTGCATTTTGTGGTTTTTTTCCCTCTCCAAGTTTGGACATTTTTCTGCAACTATTTTTTCAAATAGGTTTTCTATCCCTTGTTCCTTTTCTCCTTCTTCTGGTATTCCTATGATTTCAATGTTGTTGCATTTCATGTTATCTTGGAGTGCCCTTAAGCCATCTTCATATTTTTTTAGTCTTTTTTTTGTGTAGCTGCTCTACTTGGGTGTTTTTTTCCTCCTTGTCTTCCGGCTCATTAATTTGGCTCTCTGCTTCACCCAGCCTGCTGGTAATTCTGTATAGTGTGTTTTTTTATTTCAGAAATGTTATTTTTCATTTCTTCCTGGTTTGTGTTTATGGTTTCTATTTCCTTTTTCATACTGTCATAGTTCTCACTCAGTTCCTGATAGTTGTCTGTGAGTTCCTTGAGCATCCTTATAACCATTTGTTTTAATTCTATATCTGATAGTTTGCTTACCTCCATTTCATTTAGCTCTTTTAGTGGGGAGTCTTCCATTCGTTTTGCTTGCATGTTTTTTTGTCTCCCCATTTTAGGTGACTGTTTTTTGTTGTTGTTTCTGTGTTTCCTGATGTTCCACTTTGCTAGCTGTCTTTGTAAGGCGAACTTCTATGGTAGGAATTCTATGGGGTTCAGTGGTGTGGTCTCTCTGATCTCCTTGTCTGGATGCTTTAGAGTTGCCCTTTTGTGTGTTTGTGTGGGGGGGGGGCTCCTTTGTACTTGGGTTTTTAATTGTTGGTACCTCCTTTGTAGTGGGTTCTCTCTTCCAGCAGTTAAATTGGTGTCCACAGCTCCCACTATCTGTTTTACAATGTCCTCTACAATTTTGGCCTCCAAACTTCACATAAGCTGAGATTCTGTTGGCTGTTCACTCTGTTCCTCAGAAGATCAGCTAGGTGTTCCATCTGTGCTCAGGTGGAAGTGGGCTCCACTCCCACCAACCTCACCACCATCTTCCAAAATCCTAAGATACTATCTTTGTCTTTACCTTTTCCATTATGTGTCTTGGCATGGGTCTCTTTCAGTTCATCTTGTTAGGTACTCTGTGCTACATGGACTTGTATGTTTATTTCCATCACCAGGATAGGGGAAACTTCTGTCATTATTACTTCAAATTATATTCAATTTCTTGCTCTCTCTTTTCTCCTTCTGGTATCTCTATAATATGGATGTTGTTATGCTTGATGTCATAACAGAAATCCCTTAAACTGTCCTCATTTTTCATTCATTTTTCAATTTACTGTCTGATTAGGTGTTTTCTGCTATCTCATCTTCAAAATCACTAATTCAATTCTCTGCTTCTTCTATCATATTGTCAATTTCCTCTAATGTATTCTACATTTCAGACGGTCTTCTTATTGTGGTTTGTCTTTTTTTTTATGCTGTTGAAGTTCTAAGTTCCTTGAGCATCCTTATAACCATTATTTTGAACTCTGTGTCAGATAGATTGGTTGCCTCCATTTCATTTAGTTTTTTTTTTTTTTTCCTGGAGATTTTTTTGTTATTTTATTTGGGTCATTGTTTGTCTCTCCATTTATTCTCCCTGTGTTTGTTTCTATGCATTAAGTAGAGCTATTATGGCTCCCAGTCTTGATAGAGAGGCCTTATATCCCATAGAGTTTATTGGTGCAGTCTCCCTGGTCATCTGAGCAGGTGTTTCAAGTGTGTCTCTTGTGTGAGTTGTTTGTGCCTTCATGCTGTAGTTGAGCCTTGATTGCTTTTTGGAGGGATTGATCCTAAGGCTGACTGATTGTAAGGACTGGCCATGACTAGAGCGGAGGAGCTGTTGTGTAGAGGCTGACCCTACAGAACAGGATTCATTTTAGTGAGGCACTGGTGCCAGCTCAGTCTGCCCTTTGAGCATGTCATTTGTGGAGGTGGTTGGGTGGTGTTCTGGTGTGTTCTGAGGCTGGCCACCACATGTGTTGGTTCCAGGGCCTCTCAGAAGGTGCAGGTCAAAGTCAGCTTCTGCCTGTGCTCTGTACAGGGCCACCTGGTGTGAACTACAATGTGATTTGCAGATGGTTGCCACTTGTCCTGGACTTGGTAGGTGCCTGGAAGAGTCTAAGCTGTGATGTGAGGCTACCTTCCCCTAGTGCTGGAGTTTAGACTATTTAGCAAGAGGGACAGGGATACATGGAGGCCATAGGCTGCTTGTTTGGGGTTTGTGAAACTTAGTGAGATTTTAGGAAAGTCCAAAGCATGAGCCATGACAGACTGTTCATAAGGAAAAGCCACAGGAGACACTTGGGTGGGCCTGAATGTTGGGAGAGTGGGAATCACCGGGGCAGGGAGACAGTGTTAGTCAGGTTTGATGCAGA